>JAPJBO010000892.1:0-93617 GCA_030068145.1 Diplonema papillatum
TCGAAGCCGAAACGATCACACAGCAGTGGAAGCACAGCAGCGAATTGTGGAACGCCATGCATTGGTGGCTAAGCAGACTTCGATGGGCGCACGTCGGCTCGGAGCACGCGGTGACTTTCATGGAGCTCGCCATTGACTTCGAGAACACGACGGGTATGCGACTGCCGGAGGTGGCGAACCGACGAATCCAGCCGCCGGCAGCTTCAGCAGTTAAGCCGACAACAGCCCGAGAGGTACTACCACGGAGCGAGACGACGGCAGGCCTGTGCCTGTACTTTGATGGCGGCTCGCGACAGAACGGAACTGCATTGGCAGTAGCCGGGGCCGGAGCAGTACTGTACAAGGACGGAAGGAAGATGGCAGAAGCGAAGATTCCTCTGGGACGTGTCACCAACAACGTGGCGGAGTTCAACGGATTGATTGCAGGCATACAACTGCTCAGGGAGCAGCCGCAGAACGTGGAAGGGCCGGTAAGGGTCAGGGGCGACTCGCAAGTAGTGATAGGCCCGGTAAATGGGACGGCCGTGTGCAACTCCATCCTGCGACCGTATTTCTTGCAAGCGACGGCGAACATGGCCGACCTATCGCCGCGATTTTCGTTCAACCTGGAACACGTGCTTCGGAGAAGGAACATCGACGCGGACGCGTTGAGCAACGCGGCCATGGACATGGTCCAAGCAGAAACCGGTGCGCAAGTAGGGACAGTAAACGCGCAATACGATGCCTACAGGAACAGCGCACTGGCGAAAAGCCAGTC
Source organism: Diplonema papillatum (assembly GCA_030068145.1). Lineage (NCBI taxonomy): Eukaryota > Euglenozoa > Diplonemea > Diplonemida > Diplonemidae > Diplonema > Diplonema papillatum. The sequence continues at coordinate 758 of JAPJBO010000892.1, forward strand.
CCTACGAGCAGTCACCAGCGTGGTGACACGGATCAGTGGCGTAGCATGGCATTGTGGGCACGTGGCCAATGTCACCAGCGCCACAGCGCTGGGCGGCGGGGTCATGCAAGGCATTTCGTGCCGGGCAGAACTCGCCCCACAAACCGAAGCAGTGTTGCTGGCAATGAGCCAATGGAACCCGACCGCAGACGCGATGGCACAGTCGAACCCGTTTGTAAAGGCGCATGAGACATGGGCGGCGAGCGTACACCCGGAGCAATTCTACAAGGCGACGTGGGAGAAAGCAGCAGATTGGAAGGGAAGGCAGCAGGAGAAGGGTACAAGCAGTCAGCGATCCCGACCAGCGGCGAGGCGAGCCGTGAATACGACAGCGAGATGTGCGAGGCATGACGCGCCTCGGTGCAGCGCATGCAAAAGGCGACGACTACCCCCGGCGACTTGCTGCGCCATGCAGCACATGGGCCACGAAGCAGGAAGCCTAGATCAAACAAGGCTGCAGTTCCGAACACCGCGCGGACACCGCGAGCAGACGGCAGGAGCATCAGCTGTGACGTGAGAAAGCTAAAAGCCTGGGCTATATTCCGCAGCAGGGGTTACCCATAATTGAATTCCACACACACACACACACACACAGGAAAGGAAAACCCCCAACTGTACATGCGAGGCCGTGAGATGCTTGCAGCTGCCCATTCCACTGCCGTTGCAGCTCTCGATTTGTTTGGCTGTGGAGACCTCATTCGTGGAGCCGGAAATGAAAGCATAAAAGATCTCCTTGTCGCGGCAGGAGCAAGTGTGGAGGCTGTCCAACAGCTGAGGTTTTATGATGGGAGCCTTCAGGCCGCCGAGCGTGAAGCGAAGGACCAACACAAGTTCGTGGCAGCTGTGCTGTTTCCACCAGAGCATGACCGAGCAACCGAGTTCGCTCGTGCGCTTGGCAGTGAAGTTGTGAAAGCAGCTTTGCAAGAGTACATTCTGTGGGGTGCTTCAGTCCACACACAAGCAGGTGTTTATCTTTGCTGGTACTTGCGAAATGCGTACAAGTTTCCATTGATTGCAGTTTTGTACATGCACCACAATGACGCCGTTGTTATGGAAGTCGTGCAAGGAGTTTTTGATCCATCAGAGATAGCGGGGAAGTTGAGAACTTGTCAAGACACCGCCGGAGCGCTCTTGGTGACTCAACGGGCGGATCGCATGGAATCGATTGCTCGTCGTCGATTGCAAGAAGAGCAAGAAAGAGAATTGAGGGACGCGGAGGAAATCGATAGGGCAAGAGCATTGGAGAGGGAGAAAGAGAGCGAACGACTGAGGGAACTGCAAAAAAGGGAGGAAGATGCAAGAAAAGCGGCCGACGAGGAGGCTCAAAGGCTCCAGCGAGAAGAAGACGAACGGCTAAAACGATTGCAGGATCTAAGAGAACGCAAACGACAAGAGCTCGGCGATGAGCCTGCTCCGGACGAACCTGAGGTGGCATCTATCCGTGTTTTGATGCTTGATGGTACACCAACCGTCCGACGATTCCGAAGGTCGGATACCATCGCTCGCATCTCGGACTTCGTAATTACGCATGATTCGTACACTGGCCAAGAATTCGACATGTCAACCACGTTTCCGATAAAGGTATTGCTTCTGATGACAACAATCCAACCCAGCATGAGCCTTGTCCACTTTTAACTTGCCTCATCTTTGCAGGTAGTCCTTCAGTATCACCGTCGTGTTCTGAAGCGGATCAAGAACCCCCGCTCGACGGCAGGGTTGTCATGTCGTACAAGAAACTGTTCGTGTTGTGCCCCAGCAGTCCAGATCGAGAAGTTCACTCACCTCGGTCCTGCAATCGCTGGCCCCAGCGATTGCACATCTGCAAGTTGACCAAACCAACACAGGTGCTCTCGCCGACGACCACCATTCAAGCGGCACAACTCTTTCCTCGGGCTGTAGTGGTCGCAAAGGAAGTTTTACCGCAAGCATAGCGACAATTATTGAAGCAGGGAGTTGACGGTTGCTGTTGGCACTTCACGTTGTGTTCTAGCACCTTGTGCCAGCTGCATTGCCTGCTAGGGGCGGACCTTTTCCCTTACATGACATACCTTATTTCCGGATAGACTTATCAACCAACTTTCTTGTGCAAGCAACCTGGGACGAGTGAACTTCGATCCCGCTGCCGGCTGCCAAGTCTTGAAGTAGCTTTATGACATTCGGAAGAATAACAGCCCAACACGTGCTTGCGTGCAGTCCGCTCCCGCGCTCGTCAGCCTATGTACTGCCTTCGTATCCTTGCCGCTCTAGCACCAACGCCGGTGCGTCGCAGTTCTAGCTTTCTCTTGGTTAATGGCGCACCAGTCGCTCATTTTCTGGTCTGCCCTTACGTTTCCTGAGAACTAAGGTGAACCGTGTGATTGCGTTGCTGAAGTTCGCGTTATGGTCCTAGGGTCAGCCCGAATGCACTATCACCGCAAGATGATTCGTTTATCCCAAAACAGAGTCGGTACCACTGTGACATCATCAACTCTCTCTAGGGGTCGAGCTGAGTATTGAGCACCCCAAGGCGCGGACAAGCACCAGGGTCGCGATATTCTGCAAAGTTCGCAAAGTTGCAAACCAGGGGATTAGCTTCTATATCCACATTTGGACTGTCAGTCCAAATTTGGAAAGGCCGCCGAGAAAAAAAGAAGTAAAAAATGGGACTACACCACCACCAAGCCCCGGCAGAGTGGCCAATGTGCAATCTGAGGCCTGTCGTGAAGATACGTCGCGTCGCGCTGTATTGAGCCTATTTCCTGGCCTGCAGGTCTTTCGAAGAATTTGGCAAATACAATGTATCGAATGGGTCGGCGGGTGTGTGAGGCAACTTCTGTTCGCGCTGCCCTGGCGACAGGGTGGTGGAGGAGGGAGCAAGCTAGCTTGGATGTCTGTGCATGATGGATACCGTTTCTTCGGGCCTGGAAATTTGGTGTACCATACCGTTTTTTTCCGGCTCGCTACGCGAGCCGAAAAATTGATTATTAGTATTTGAGGAACACTGAGTGGAGATCACCACTACACTACATTAGAGGGCCACACATGTTACGACCATTAGTTAGAGTGCGTAGTGTGTAACTCCATTCTTCTACTGTACTCAGAGACAAGATGTTGTGGTACCGGGGGTTCCAGTCGACAAACTGGCTGCGACACTAGGCCGGAGAGGTGGCAGAGACCCGTGCAACACTGGCAGGTGAGCCCCCTAAGTGCAATAACTGCTGAAAAACAGTGAAAACGCAAAAAGCCGTTAGCGGTCCAAATTTGGAAAATGGGCTGGAGACCAAGCTAATGCCCTGTGCAAACCCCGAAAAAAAATGCCGAACCGGGTAAAACCTGGGACACCCAGCCCCATTTTTGGGGGTGTCCCAGGTTTTACCCGGTTCAACATGAATCCAATTACGGTAATCAATTTCTAATTCGTGAAGACCGCCAAATCCGTGAACAGATAATTAATTCCTTCACGAAACGGAAATTCACAAAACTCATGATTTACAGGGCCTCACCACCAAAAGCACCCCCTGAACTGTCTGCCCCCGACCTCTTTGCGCTGGCAGCTGTCAGGCAGCAGGACCAGGTGATCGTCAGTACAGCCCCCGCGAAGAAGTGTGTCGATTTATCGGAATCAGCGGTCGGTGAAACGTAAAGCGTTTAAAGAACTCTCTCAGCGACTGATACCAAGGTCATCGAACCGCTACATCGGGCGTTCGTGGTATACCCATTCCACACGGTGTGCTCCAGCACCCGATGGGGGAGTAGGGAGTACTGTGCGGTCGAAATGGCGGGTGTACCCGCAAATCCAGTATGCCACACCCGCAAATCCAGTGTGAAATCCAGTGTGCCACACCCGCAAATCCAGTGTGAAATCCAGAAGAGCCGTTCTCCTTTTGTACGCGTCTGCGCGGATCGACTTGTTCGCTCGGGTTGCGGGAACTCTCTTTTGTCGGCGGCGACGCGTCAGGCTTTCCGGGCGTTTGAATATTATCGCTTCTGTTTGTGCGTGCGATAGTTGCATAATGCTTCGTCCGACCAATTTTCCATCGCCCGTATTACCCAGCGCACGTTTTTCGCCATCTCCGCCGTCGTTCTGCCCGTCGCTACTGCGCCTACATCATCGGCGAAGGGCGAGGCCGTTGCGTCCTTCAGTTTCGCCAGGTAGGAAGAGTATCCAGTACTGACCCTTGAGGAACACCGCTCTCGAGTTTTGCCGAGGCGCCGTATTCGCCGTTACTCGGACGATCGAGTTCCGGTCCTTCAGGAAGGACTCCACCCATCGAATGGGTTTCAGCAGGATGCCCCGCTTCACCATCTGGTTCTCTAGGGGCGCGTGGTCAACTGTGTCGAAAGCACGCGCCAGGTCGAAGACGAGCAGCATGTGAATCGGCCTTTGTTCCGGTTGATTGCCGCGTGCCTGTGTAGCCGCTGGTAGGGAACACTCGCATTGCTCCAAGATGCGTTGCAGAGCGGAGTCGCATCCCTTCGCCTAGGCATTTGTAGGCCAGATGGCAAAGCCCTTCCGGGTCCAAGCTCGTCTTCTTCTTCAGCGTCTCGATCGCTCTGTCTACCTGCTGCAAGGTGATGGGCGTATCGGCTTCGGACTGCGCGTTTGCCGTAGACGGCTTCCACTGTTACCTAGAAGGCCCCAGTAGTCCGCCTCATTTTGTGTACGCCTTCCCCGTTTCTTCGTTGTCTTCTTTTTGCATCCTTTTAAATGCTTCCGGCGTGAGAGGGATGTCAGTGTTTTCGTCCACCACGATTTCGGTGGTTGTTGCCCGATGTCACCGGGACGTTTCGTCTGATGGCCCCTCTCATCCGGTCGTTCAATGTTGTCGGTGAGGTGCTGCGGGTCATCCGTATACCGTTCGCGCTCGGTCTGGGACCAGGTGCTGCCCATACCAAGAGTTTACTAAAAAGTGCGCCAAATATCGGCCTAGATTTGGCAGATGGACCAGGGGCTGAAGGAGCGCTGTCGAAGACAGCTTACTTCCCAATGGCTGGACTCCACCGTGTTCACTCATAGGCCCGTCATGCAGCAGCCAGAAGGCCGGGCTGGCCTCACACAGTCCCACACATGCATACGTATGCAGCCGTATGCGTATGCATATTTTCAAATCTGCATACGCATACGCATACGCATACGCATGCGTATGCACGTATGCAGCCAGCCCATGCAGCCTGGGGGGGGGTTGCAATTGCACGGTGTGCTCCAGCATCGAGTGAAACTGTGCGGTCGATTTTGCGGGTGTGCATAGCCGTATGCATACATATGCATAGCCGTATGCAGCGCTGTATGCGTATGCGTATGCGTATGCGTATGCAGGTTTGGGTGCATACGCGTATGCAGCCGTATGCAGCCACCATAGGGATGATAAAATACAACCCCAGTTTCAGGGGAATTTAGAAACCCGGTTTCCCGGTTTTCGAAACCGGGGTTTTCCGGTTTCGGGTTTTCAAAAAATAGATAGCTATTTATCTACAGTAGATAATGGCCCATTATACTGTAGATAGGTCGTTTTATGTGCAAAGCACCTCATTTGAGTCACTCCCAAGAAAAGATTCAGCGTTCCTGTTTGGTAAATTTCGTTCCCTGCCGGGGCTTTACACGAAATTAGCTGACATTAAACTACCATTAAATTGCCTCCCTCGAGATGGGTCACTCGGAGCCGTGGTTCCCTTCTCATTCCGCTAATTTAACGTATGTTTAATGCGCACAGTTCTCTAACGGTTACGGCCCTTAACTGGCCCACCAAGCTATGGGACAGAGCCGACCGGCGAAGTCTCCCTGCGCGTCGAGCCGTGGCCAAACGGTGGCGGCTTGCGCGGCGGCAACAACCACACAGACTCTAAGCACTGGCGGGCGCAACAGTTGCGAATGCTGGCCGTCGGGGCCGCTCACCTCGCATGTCTAGTGGGATTCACCCAATGGCACGTATCCCAATGGACCTTGGCGTGAGAACGAACGAAAGGAGCGCCGCAGATGCCCTGCGTCTTCTCTTTCCTCCTCTCACGGCTCAGGCGACGCGGAAGCCTACCAGGCCGGACAGACTGCCCCCGAGCACATCCGCGATCGCTTCGTCGACGATCCGTTGTTCTACGTCCCTTCTCTTGGGTCGTAGACCCTTAAATGGAATATCCGCCCAGGCATGGTTGAGCCGGCTGGGAAGGTCAGAGAGGTTGTCCTCCCCCGGTACCCTCTCGAACCACGCATCGCCTCTGGACCTAGCTAGACGCTCCCAGAACGCATGAACCGGAAGAAGAAGCTCTTTAGCCTTTGTCCGCCCTTGTATCAGGCTGCCCAGCACGATGCTGTTGTCAACCCAGACTGAGACGGTGAAGTCGAATCTGTCATTGAACCACAGGGAGAACGCAACCGAGACTCGAGGTGGTGGATCTGCAGCTCTGAGCCCGCCGGGGGGACAGGATGCGCGAAGTATTCGACCGCGGTAGGAAAGCCATCTACGACCGTAGCTAAGACCGCGCCAAGACCGAAGAGGCAGACATCGGTGAAGAGGACAAATCTGGTGCCTACGCCGGGCTGCACTAGACGAAGGGGCACAGATCTTCTGAAACACAACTCTCCTGCGGCCAGCGTGCTTGCCCACCATCTCACGGATGCTCGAAGATCGACACCTAACTTGAACCCTGCAAAAGTCGATGACGCATTGGAGCGCCTGTAGATCGGCTGGAGTGGCACGCGGCCAATCCTGCCGAAGAGCGCCGAAGTCGCGAAGGCGAGCTTACCTGCCAACGACGCAGCCTCCCCCGGCGACAAGGAATCGCGGCTCAGGATTCCCTCCAGCATGTGAATGAGACCCTGCCTCCTGGGCCCTGAGATTCCGACCTCACTGCTTCCGTTTTGATGGTAAACATCAAGCCGAGATGGCGAAAGTAGTTGTTTGCCGACGTCTTCTCCTCGTTGAATGACGTCCGAAGAATGTCCTGGAGAAGTTCCAGGACGTCAGTCAGCGCCCGATCGTCCGAGGCCAGGGTCGGGGCGGCGAAGTCGTCGTAATACTGGCACAACGGAAGCCGGAGCCCGCGGCGGACCAACCTCGCCAGGATCCTTGCGAAAGCGTTGTAGTGCACAACAGCCGCTGTCTCGCCGAAGGATAGCCGCTCCATCCGGAAGTACGCCACCTCACCATCCTCAGGGTTCTCCACGACGACGCACCTGCACAGCCTGTCGTTCCTGGCGCGCAACTGGCGGTACGCGTCCTTGTGGTCCAGACCCACAGACCGGAACGTGGCGGCGGGGTCGTCCGAAAGCCACCCGCCTGGCCACCTCCACGTACACATCCGTCGTGTCCAACTTCACCGGCGTCGACATGTGGACGGACTTGTTCACCAGTGCCATGCGACCATCGTCGCAGGCCCGCTCCTTGATGCGGGAGCCCTCGTCGTCAAACTTCACTTGGCGAATCAGGAACCTCCTGAGATAGACGGCGTTAGCTGGGGGACGAACCGCTACCATATAACCGGCAGCAACCTCCTTCTGCACGGAGCGCCATATCGCCAGCCTGTTATCCTTGGAGTCGGAACGGATGGCCCGCACCGACCTCGCTAGAACGTCGCCCAGACGCCGGACCAACTCCTCCTCTGTCATCTCAGGTGCCCCGGGGGGTCCCGGAGTGTAGAGCCCTCCGTACCCGACCACGCCTGACATGGGGCAACCCGTCTTCAGGTGGAACAGGAGATCGTCAGCGCCTGAGATGCGCAGGTCGCGAAGCATCTCGCCGAGTAGTTCGACGTGACAAGGATCTCCTTCGTGGGGCGACAGCTCGTCAGACCTCTTCCTCCAGCGAGCCAAGAACTGTGAGCGCATACGCTGCGCCTCATGAACCGGTGTTGCCGAGGAACAACTGATTGCGGCCTCCACTTCGCCATCGAGCTGGGGCATCTCCTTCACCGCTGGCATGGCGTCGAGAGCTTTCTCGGTGAAGGAGTGCCTCTTCAGAACATCCTGAATCTCGCCGGGCGACAGACGGCTGCGTGATGGTGGGATTCCGAAGACGCCCTCTTGCTGATTAACAGAAACGGCAGAGCCGAGTCGGGTATGGTGCCGATGACTCGGTTGATGGTGGTGTGATGGTGGGATTCCGAAGACGCCCTCTTGCTGACTAACAGACACGGCAGAGCCGAGTCGGGTATGGTACCGATGACTCGGCTGATGGTGATGACTTGATTCCTTGATAAGAATGGCCGGGGTCGGTTGATAGGCGTGGGGCAGGGGAAGGCGAAGATGTCATGTCACTTGGGAGTCAATTGCCCGTCTTAGACCTCTTCAGTAAAGCATCTTCTTCGGGCCTTGAGCCGTTCCGCTTACGATCATGCCCGCGGGCTTGGTCCCTCGGCTGAGCTGCCGGTCGTGATCGGGACGGTCCGAGTCGAGCAGTAAGAAGGGACTTGCGTTCTTGCTGTGCTTGGGGAAGGCCCGGGCGCTCCGGAGTCCGCTGCCATCCGACCCGCCTTGCAGCGCCGAAACCCTGCCTTCCCAGAACTGCCCGAGCGACATCATTGACATTCCCTCCTTCCTGGTAGGAATCTGAAGCCATACCTCGCAACGGCCGCCTTGTCCGGAGAAACTCAGCCGGTTCATACAGAGATAAAAAGACACCTCAACACCTGGGCACAATACCTGGAAGCAGAGCCGCGCCTAGGCTCGGGCGCAGGAGCAGGCCAAAAGAGACCACTATCAACCTGGAGGCCCGACTAAAGGAAGCAGGCCAAAAGAGACCACAATCAATCCTATTAGCCAGATCCCGTGGGATCTCGTCAGGAGCAGGCCAAAAGAGACCACAATCAACCTGGGAGCCGGCGTGTGCGGGCTTGGGCACAGGAGCAGGCCAAAAGAGACCACAATCAACCTGGAGGCCCGACTAAAGGAAGCAGGCCAAAAGAGACCACAATCAATCCTATTAGCCAGATCCCGTGGGATCTCGTCAGGAGCAGGCCAAAAGAGACCACAATCAACCTGGGAGCCGGCGTGTGCGGGCTTGGGCACAGGAGCAGGCCAAAAGAGACCACAATCAACCTGGAGGCCCGACTAAAGGAAGCAGGCCAAAAGAGACCACAATCAATCCTATTAGCCAGATCCCGTGGGATCTCGTCAGGAGCAGGCCAAAAGAGACCACAATCAACCTGGGAGCCGGCGTGTGCGGGCTTGGGCACAGGAGCAGGCCAAAAGAGACCACAATCAACCTGGAGGCCCGACTAAAGGAAGCAGGCCAAAAGAGACCACAATCAATCCTATTAGCCAGATCCCGTGGGATCTCGTCAGGAGCAGGCCAAAAGAGACCACAATCAACCTGGGAGCCGGCGTGTACGGGCTTGGGCACAGGAGCAGGCCAAAAGAGACCACAATCAACCTGGAGGCCCGACTAAAGGAAGCAGGCCAAAAGAGACCACAATCAATCCTATTAGCCAGATCCCGTGGGATCCCCTCATCCAATCGCGTGTTCGACGCTGTTTCGAAATAAGGAGGTCAGTTCCGGAAAGCGACAGTTCCCGAAATGAACCAAACTAGGTAAGAAAAGATTCAGCGTTCGTGTTTGGTAAATTTCGTTCCCTGCCGGGGCTTTACACGAAATTAGCTGACATTAAACTACCATTATTTTTCTTCATTTCCGACTCCGGTTTCGCCACCCTGAGCCCCATTAATCGATTGTGCATAATGGGTCTGAGAGTGGCATAATGAGCTTTGGTTTGTGCATAGTGGGAGTGACGAAAATGAGGTGCTTTGCACATAAAATAATTTATAAATTTCGTTTTCATTTTTTTTCTAACCAGCAAATCTCGCCGGAAACAAAGAAAAGTGGCTCCCGCTGTACTGTATTGTACTGTACAGTACTGCTGTCACATGGCACGTCACGGTGTGGCACGTGATGCGCACGTGATCTCACGTGATGTGTCCGTGTCACCATGCGGTGTACCGTGCAGCAATGCGCTGTTGGCCAGTGGAACACAGTTCGTGGGCACCCAGCTAAACTAAAATATCAAAAAGGCGGTGAGGGAAGGTATGCAAAGCCCCAAGATGATTATGGCCGCATTCAGAATGCCACCATCCCAGCTTTTGTGTGTATAAAATCCACGCTGGGAGTTTTTTGGCAACGTCGAAAAAGTCCAAAGAACAGGTTGCTCCTCTTGTGAACCACCTGAAAACACACGCACAAGCTCACCCCATGGATGACATTTCATATACTGCCACGTGTGCACTCGCACACGACCTCGCTAGAGGAACTGATCCAGGCACGGGAGTGGACGGAGTTCAGTCAAGTGCTGGCAAGCCTCTTGGGTGACACCCAGTTTCGAATGCTGTACCCAGATGCTGCTGGTTGCAGCAAGGAACTGCCGGTGCGGAGAGGATGTTTTCGCCCCTGAAACTTGTCAAGAGCCGTCTCCGAACCACTGTGCACAATGATACGTTGAAGGACATCATGTGCGGACTGGAGCTTCTGTCGAGGACCTCGAAAACGACGGAAGAACACGAGCAAATCGTATCTGCTCATTCAAAAACTACAAGGAAGCCTTGGTGCGCTGCCCCCCTGAATACTGTTACTGCCATCAAAGCTTTTTTTCTTGAGTGGGATAAACACGCAGTCTTTTTCCCTCCGAGGTTTTATTGTCGCAAACGAATCCCCGTGTGCAGCGGGCGGTGCCCACGGCACACGGCACCAAGCATCCATGCGGAGCATCAAGCTCGTGTAACAGCCAGCGCACACGTATCAGGCTGCCACACAAACCCACATCATCGCACACACACGTATCAGGTTACCACACAACGCACATACACCCTCTCCGGTAGCTCCGGTCCGCTGACCTCCGCGGCCTCTGAAAAGTTCCCGCCCTCCCTCCCAGCTTCTGGATGCGATGAGGACATCGCTCCGTAGGATCTTTCCCTCGACAAGGAGTGTCCTCCTTCACAGATGAGAGCATCAGCGGGTCCATCCTCCGCTTCAGGAATGCTTCCTCCGCAGAGGAGAGCGTAGCGTGTGCCTTCTTCCCTCCGCAGAGGGCTCCCCCGCAGGGAAGGCGTCGTGTTTGCAGCCACTCCCCTCCGCAGAGGGTTACTACCCACGTGGGTAAGACGGCTCGCTCCCTCCGCAGAGGGCTCCCCCGCAGGAGAGGCATCGTATATGCAGCTTGGTCTTCCCTCCGCAGAGGGCTCCCCGCAGGGAGACGTCCTACATAGCGGCCTGTTCCCTCCGCTGAGGGCTCCCCCGCAGGGGAGGCGACGGCCTGCACCCTCCGCTGAGGGCTCCCTAGTGTTCCTTCCGCGTGGAGGCACACGGAAGAGGGCCTCCGCAGGGGTGCCTACCCCCGCGAGTAAAAGGTGCCTCTTCCAAGGCAGGTTTTATCTAGCAAGGTGGCCGGTGCTTCCTCACGGGCCCCGACGCACGCCGCGTCCTCCTCCAAACCCTCACTGTCGTTTCTCTCCACTCTCTCTCTCTCTCTCTCCGCATGTGATACGAAGAAGCTAGGTTCGTCACGGCAGCCATCCCACTGAAGGGAAATAAAAACTTACTACCTCCGTAGTTTGATGACGTGCACACCGCCACCGCAGGCCTCATCTCAACACTCCTCTCCCTAGTTTGTGTGTGTGGGGCGACAGTTCCAGGCACTCAGACACCCACCGGCACCACAGAGCCGAAAAACCGGGGTTTTCGCTGAAACCGGCTTTTTTGCTCGGTCAGATAAAGAGCTAAAGTCCCCTGCCCAGTTTCAAAAAATACAAAAAATGCAAAAAAGTACAAAAAATACAGTATTTTCCACGGTTGTGAAACGAATGGATTATTGTACATTATTGTATTTCCCCCGCCGACCAAGAATTATTGTATTTTTATTGTACATTATTGTACATTATTGTATATTATTGTACGATTATTGTACATTATTGTACACGCAGTGGTGCAGGGGGTAAGGCGTGTGGAAGGTTTACGACAGGTTTTACACGGAATGACCCGATAGACTCGACAGACTTCCGAACATGGTGTCAGGGGTGCTCGAGCGCAAAAAGACAGCGTTGCAGTTCAAGCGGAGGGTGAAGATGCAGCAGGTGCCATATTTTGGGCTACCAGAAAGAGCGACAAGCATTCGTTGCCACGACAGGTGTCTTGGCGAGGAGGACGTCTTGGTGGATCTTCACTTCGACAATCTTCACTTCGGACTCAGTTCAGTCCGGAAATTGAAGTGAAGGAATCCCGAAGTGAAGACCCTTGATACAGACGTTTGCTTTAAAACGACGTTTTCAGGGTCGAACGCAGCAGGGAAGTGAATACATCGTATTTCGTCCTTTCTCGGTTCCCCGACCGAGCATGCTCTCCAGGTGTGAACGGAAACACTGCCCCTTCTAATTCTCGGATATCAGAAGAGTGCCTGATTGCTGCTGGAGCATCAGGCATCTGTACAATAAAATACAATAAATACAATAAACGATTCGAATCACAACCGTGATTAGTACTTGAAGAACACTGAGTGGAGATGACCACTACACTACATAGAGGGCCACACATGTTACGACCAGTTAGAGTGCGTAGTGTGTAACTCCATTCTACTGTAAAAAATATACGAAATTTCTCGTCACGCTCCGCAAGCCATTTCCACCAGAGAGAATTTATTTTCCCAAGAAAAAGCGAAAACGAAAAAAAGGCGGAAACCCCGAACCGCCAGATATGAAAACGCCAGCTTTAAAGACGACGTGGTTATCGCCGCCGGAGTTTCCGTCTCTCCTGTAGCACCCAGCGATTATCCTGTGCAGAGCAGAGCCCAGGGTGGAGGAGTAACAACGAGACACTAGGCCTCAGAGGAGGGGCAGGGAAGGGGGCGGAGGGGGTTTGTTGTGTGGGAGCCTCCAGAACGGAGGCATGTTCATCGTTCATGCCGCAGCCGACGTCAAGGGTTCGAAGAAGAATTACATCCTCGAGTTTCCCTATGAGCCAAGCTTCGCGGAGCTCATCGCACGATGTGAGAGCGTCTTTAGGTCTTACAGAGGCGAGGAGTTCCTCGTCACGAACATGCAGTGCTACGACGACGCAACTGGGTCTTGGACGCCTGTTCAATCCATGGACGATGTCTTCCCAGAGTGTCAGTTATACGTCTTCGAACCGAATTCCTGGGCGTCAGACCGCCAGCAGCAGATCCCTACCGCTACCCACCCACCTCTGCCACCTCGGACGAGGCCCCGGACGACCCGCAGCAAAAGCGGAGCCATCCTGGAACCAGCGGGGGTGTTGCCGTCACCGGGAAAGGCGGATATTATGGCCGCGGTTCTCGATGCATACGATCCTTTGCACAACGGCACAAGTCAGGCAGCTGAAGCCGCAGCGGCAGCCCCCCCTTCACGGCACGCGCAACCACTTGGCTACGACACGATCACTGCTACGTCGTTCCCAGCTGCACACATCCGTGGCAGCTCGGTGGTAGCTCCGCCCCTTGTGGACCTCTCGAATACACTGCCGCCTCCACGGCTGCCGAGCGTGGTTATACCTCCTGCGCCCCCACCGAGCATGCCACACTCGTATACCACCGTTCAGGCCAACCCTCCGACAAACCTTGTTGGTCTGCCGGCCCCGGCCTTGCACCCTCATCACGGCAACCTTCTGAACATACCCTCCGTTCCACCCCGATCGCTCGGTCACCTGCCAGCCCATTTCCAGCCCCCCATCCACGTGGCAGCAACACCTCTTGTCGTCACTTCCATGGCACACCTACATCCAGATCCGCACCACCCGAATCCGATGACTGGAGAAGTTTTTGACTTCCGCGCCGTCTATCAGGATGTGTCGTTCCAGCAAAAGATGCACGCAACATTCGACCATATTGCCGGCAACAACTCAGGGGCTATGACCGTCGACGATTGGATCAAGTGTAGTCATGACCTGCAGGTGCCGCTACCGCAAGCCGCACTGATAACTATTTTTGAGAGAGCCGACCCCCTTCGCAGGGGCCGACTGGGCCTCAACGAATGGGCTAGACTGTGCGAAATGTACCCAGCACTCCTCGAAAGCGTGTACTACAGAATATCAGCAGAAGAGGAGGCGGCGGCGTATCAGACAAAGATGTACGAAGCACATGTGCAGCTGACGGTGTGCGCGAACCAAGAGAGAACGCTCGCAGAAGATTTGCATGCCGCGTCGGTAAGGGTAGAGGGGCACGCTGGAGATTTGGGGGGTGTGGAAGTGAGGCTGAATACGGCAGTTGAGAGGCTGGACCGGGGTCAGCGCATTTTGGAAGAACACCGGCACCATGTTGGGGCGCTAATGATGGAGATAGACGCGCAGCAGGGGCGAATGAGAATGCACGTCGATCGACACAATGAGGTTGTCCACGTAGTCAATGAGGCCGTGGACGAGTCCGACGCGCAGGTGAGGCTGCACCAGGTGGCAGAGAACGCAGCACTGGCGGCGGAAAACCAGCTGATGGCACTTGAAACCCAGCACTCCGCAATGAGCTCTGAAGCGCAAGCCCAGACAAAGGCTTTGGAAGACCGCATCAACCATGCAAGACACGCGCACGATATCAAAGCCGCAGCGGAGCAACACTTAGAGGCAGCCGCCACAGAAACTGCGTCATTAGAAGCTGCGTGCACTGAGATCGAGCTCCACTTGACCAACCTTGCCACATCGCGGAGCGATTTTGCTCGAGCCTCAGTTCACTGGGAAGAGATGGTTGAAGCAGCTCACGTTACTTTGAACCGTGAACGAGACTTCTACAAAGAGCTGCTGCAGATGGAAGCGGCCTGTAGAAGTGACGTGTCAACGATCAAGAACCAGGGGGTCGCTTTGGAGGCCGCCCTTGCCCAGCAATTAGAGGAGTACGAGACGTACTGCGCACGACGACAGATGGTTGAAGAGCAGGAAACGCCCCTCGTGAACGAGGAGATAGCCTCCCGCAAACGCGGGTTGCCTCTGGGCACCGGCGAGTACGGCTACCGTGTGCCGTCTCATATCATATAAAGCATACCACCAGCGACTCCCGACACCGACTGGTCTCATACAAAAGCGTGCACTCTCCTGATGCTTGGAGCAAAAAGAGGCCACATCATGGGTACTTTCTCGCAAACTGATTCGCCAACCCCAACAAAGTTACATCCTCCCAGCTCTTTTTGCACCTGTGGTAGTAGACAACAAGTCAGTGAGTAGATGCATTGCACCCACTTGCAATCTCCAGTAAAACAGTTGACGAGGATGATCATGAAGACGGAGCGACGGAAGTATTGGCAGACAGCAGTAGCACCCAGCGCCTTTGAGCGACAGGTGAGGAAGTGTCACCTCCGCACACCCCGGCAGCACGAAAACAGGCCCAGATCGCTCCGTGCACAGAACCATCGTGTTCTGGACGTTTTGTAGATAGAATATAGATGCTAACACTTCAAGGCCTAGTCAGTTGAAATCAGGGCCACCCGTCAGCCCCGCCCGGCGTCGGCGGGTGCATGCGAGTTGAGTTTAGTTCAGTTTAGTGACTAGAAGTCGAAGTAGAAGTTACACCTCTGCAAGCTGGAGATCAGTTTTCCGCTTCCTTTTCTTCAGGGACGATGTATCTTTCCCTTAACCGGTAGCTTGCTTGACCATTGTAGCTCTCGCCTTCCATGCCCTGCGGACTTGTGCGCATTCGTGCTTTAACTTAATTCTTTTGAACCTTCCACTTTCCTGTTGGCAAGGTCAACTCAGCAGAGTGAGGCGACGCGGGAGTTGATCCAAACAACTCTAACAGCAGAGTTGGTGTGGTGTTGCCACTATTCTTCAAAGCAATCTCTGGCGTCCCCTGCAATCTTGAGTTCTCGGATGCTAGTGACACCACCGATTGTGGGCTCTTTCCCGTTGTAGTGAGCGAAATCCGACCTCATGTTTCCCTCTCTATTGTGTTAGCCCTGTTTTCATCCACGACCCCAGCAGGAGAAAATAATAAGGAGTTGTCGGGAAAGGAAGCACACAAAATAAGCATGTCGCTCTGACATTTTACAAAACAAGCCGCCTCGCGTTTTCATTTTGTTGTGTGGGGGGGAATCTCTTGAGCAAAATAAGCAAAAGAGCTCGATTTAGAACAGCAAGATAGCAGACAAAACGAAGCCCAAATTGCGCTGAGAGGGAGACAGAGTAGCGAAGTCAGAGCTCAGAGGAGTGGCGTTTTCTCCTAGTAAGCCCGACGGAGCCTGCCAGAGCGCGCTTGTTGTTGTCGTGTCCTGTCGTTCGTCGCAGCTGTTCTTGTTGTTGTTCCTGTTGTTGTTGTTGTTGTTGTTGTTGTCGTTGTTGTTGTGTTGTTCTTACTAGTCTTTTGGCCCCTTTGTTCCATTGTATTGTCTTCTCTCTACTTCAACTTCAGGTTCTGACCCTTGCACTCAACAAAAAGTTCCTCCTCTCCGTTGTCCCCGTCCCCGATTCCTGTATTTCTTTATGGTAGTAAGCGTGCCTGTCGTACTTACGGAGTGTCAGGTGGCACTTTGCTTAAAACGAGTGCGCAGCGTACCTGCACAAGCACTCTTTCTCTCCACCAGTTCCACACTTCGGACCAGCTCTACCCTCCCCCCTCTTAAGGCGTACCTTTGCAACCGTTCTTGCTCATTCACCTTGACATTGCCAGGGGTTTACCCCCTGGGTACGACTCAACCCCACGTCTGCCCATCTGCCCGGTGAAGGTAGCCCGGTCAAAATCGACAATCTGAAAGCTTGGCTTTCGTTCCCCGGGTTGTTGCTGGTTCCTGGGGGTACTGGACGCGGCAACAAGTCATGGCTTGCAGTCGTGCTGGGGAGAATGAAAGCCAGCTTAGTGCGTTTTGGTCTCGCGATGAAATTCTGAATGGCCTGGCTTCTGAAATGCCTGAAAAGGGTTGTTGCATGACCTCTGTCGTGTACGAGGGCAAGCTGGTTGTATTCGGAGGTGGTACCGTCCGGCAATACTATAACGGCGTGTACACATACGACGCCCGCAGTCGGGTTTGGCAGCGGCCTCGGATTCTAAACGCCACCGTCGTGCCTCCGACGGTCAATCATACCAGTGTGTTGCATAAAGGCTCCATGATCGTTTTTGGCGGCCTCACCACGTACGGTTGCACGAACAAAACATTTCGTTTAGACCTGATCGCCGTGCCTTGGACGTGGACCCCCGTAAATGCTACGGGAACCGTCCCATCATCGCGCAAAAGCCACGCGTCGGTCGTGTGGAAGAATCGGATGTACGTGTTCATGGGGTGTGACATTAATGACGTGGGGTTCAACGATGTCCACTATCTGGACCTGACAAGCATGGCGTGGCACTGTGTGTACAATGCGAAGCCCTTGGGAAAGCTACCCGACGAGGGGGATGAGTCTGTCGTTTCCACGTGGGAAAGTATTGGCTCTCCTCAGGACGACGACCTGAGCACCCCAGTTTCGAATGGAGCCCCGGCGAATACCCCGGAAGTATTTTCGAGACCCTTTCCCTCGGACGTGCCGCGGCCTGGACCATTGTCTGGGCATTCATTTGTTGTCGACCCTGCCAGGAATAAAGGATACTTGTTCGGCGGCCTGCTGCTCGCCAGCAGGTCCGAAACCAGCGAGTCCAGCGAAGCCAGCGCAGCCGAGGACCAACCCAGCGTCAGCGTGAGCGACGGAGAAGACCCCTTTGGATGGACCGCCACCGCGCCGCAGGTGGTCGAAGAAGATACGGGAGAGGGTAGTGGGTCCTGCGCAAGCGAAACGATCGCACCCCAGACCTCACCGTCCCCACAGACGCCTTTTTTCACCCTCTTCCACCTCGAATCCAGCCCCGCTGCCAACTCCCCCGCCCTGCTCTCGGACAACGACCCTCTTGACTTCCTGGACGAGTCCTTACAGACTCTCCACAACCCCGCTCATTCGTCATGCACCCCGAGCATCTATGTATCAAGTGAGGGCACCGCAACCTGTACGCCGCAACCCGAACCTAAAAGCAACGACGTCACCCCGCCTTTGGATGCTGTTGAGTACTGCCTCGACGCTATCACGTCGTCACTTGCCGCGCAAAACGTGTTCCAAGACGCCTTGAGAGGCTTTACCCGACAGTCAAACGCCGAGAGTGGCTTCGAAGTTTACGAATCTGCATCACCTGCTTCGGAAGCAGTGAACAACGTGGCTCGCAGCGTGAGCTCGTTGCCGATTTCGGCTTCTACCACGCTAGCTGGCGACCTTTCTAGCACATTCCAGAACTCGTCTGAGTCCCTCGTGCGTACTATGGCAGTTGAAGACTGCCTGGAGACAATTTCATCGTCGCTAGCCCTTCAAAACGCGTTCCATTGGAAGGAGACTGGCAACCGAGGCTCCTGCCAGCTCGACCCCGAATCCCTCGAGGAGGTTCCTGCGGCGAAAGCAGCCGAAGACTGCCCGCACACAATTTCATCGTCGCCATTTATTCAAAACGCGGGCCAGCGCAAGGTCCTCGGATATATCTCAGGCAGTGCCGACGACCAACGGTCAGCCGCCCCCCAAAACGACCTAGAACTCCTCGAGAACGCTCTTGTAGCCGAGGCTGTTGAGGACCGGCGGCGTGCGATCTCGTCGTCCCTGGTTGTCCA
Organism: Diplonema papillatum; assembly: GCA_030068145.1. Classification (NCBI taxonomy): domain Eukaryota; phylum Euglenozoa; class Diplonemea; order Diplonemida; family Diplonemidae; genus Diplonema; species Diplonema papillatum. The sequence continues at coordinate 19,296 of JAPJBO010000892.1, forward strand.
CAACGAGTTTTATTACAAGACCTCCGAGCACGTCTCAGCTGAGCAGCACTCAACATGCAACCCGTTCCAGAATGCTAAACATACTCTTTCAGTCGTTGGGTACCCGCCTGAGGGAGCAGTTGGTGCACTGAATGTTTCCAACAGAAATCTGTCTATCGCTGAGGACGAGCAGGAGGCGCTGTCGCCCATCTTATACAGCGCGTCTCCCAGCACGTGCTCAGGGGACGTCGCCACTGAAGGCGACGATCGATTGCAGAGCAAACTGGGCGAGTGCGTTGGGCTCCGGGATGTGGTTGTAGCTGCTGTTTCTGACGGGGCGCGATTTCTGAACGTTTTGATTGAGCGTGCAGGACGCAGGGGTGTCCGCAGCGATGATCTATGCCCGAGCAGATCATGCGCGAGCTCGGATCTCGTCGCCGACTTTGAAAGCGTCAACTGGCCCTCCGACAATCTCTGCGCCGGAGAAGGACATATCGAGGATCACTTCCCGAGCAGATCGTGCGAGGACGGAAACTTGCCCGACTTGGATAACAACGATCAGCACGTCGCGTTCGCACCCGGGACACCCAGAGATCACCTTCCGTCCACAGCCCTGTCCAGCGGGTTCCCGTACAGCCTCTTATCACCGTCGCTCATATCCCCCGAATTAGCTGCTGCCATGCACGGAGGGGTCGAGGGACCGATGGGGCCCGGGAGCTTAGGGGAGAAGTTTTTCGAAGACTTGCTTGGGGATGAAGGGTTCGAACAAGCCTCTGGGTTTGACCCGTCGACTTGGAAGGCGGGTGGTGTCGGGGACGGAGAGCAAGCGGCTGGTCAAGTTGGTAGTACAACAGGGGATCAGGAAGTGTCGGATTCGCATGGATTTGTGCTGGGATATGAGAGTGAGACAGAGGAGAGTTATGGGGGGTCGGCTACGTGGACGGCTGACGTGTGGGTTTTCGATTTCTGCGATGGGACCTGGGAATTAATCCGTCCGAAGAGTAAGCTATGTCCCCGGGGCAGGTACACGCATGCGTCGTGGCTGGTTGAAGGTCCGCATGGGAAGGGAGGCGTCCTCCACATTTTTGGAGGTGATGCGATTTGCGGGACGTACTACAACGACTTGTGGTCGTTCGACACTTACACGAGAACGTGGACGCAGCACGCGGTGTCCGGAGACGTTCCGTCTGCACGAACTGGCCACACCGCGGCTGTGTGTGACGGGTGCGTTGTCGTGTTCGGGGGGGAGAAGCCGCGAAGCCGCGCCTCGACCACAGCAATGCCCGTCGAATACAGCGACACCGTCTACCGCATGCCACTTCGAGCTCTTCCCGGGACAACCCTCGTCCAAGCCGCTGCGCAGACAATCGTCCTGCACTACCTGACGAACCCTTCGCCGGAGTTCATCACCGCCGTCCAAAGCCTTCCCGCCAATCTACTGCAGCTCCTCCTTTTCCTAAGTCCGAGTACCTTGCGAAACGCCCTTGAAAGAGAGTCCGAAACGTGCGACAATGCTGAAACCGCCAATGTTGGAAGCGAGACTGGTGTAACCTGAATCAGAATCAGCAGGATGCGCCAATAGCGATGTCATCGATTACGGTGACACCGTCTACGGTATCCTAGCGCAGACTCGTCGTGCTGCACAACGAACCCTCCGCGGAAAAGCTTCGTTCCTGCCAGCCTGCAGTATCTCTCTCAGTTCAGTGCTTGACGGCACGTCGAGAGGCGTGCATCAACGCGAACTCGTTCGACTGAATTCTACAGTCCCAGCCGCAAACCAGACCCGATGTCCGTCGAATGCAGCGACTATCTACCGCATGCTCGCTTGGCCAGGGACAACTCCCCCAAGCCGCTACGCTGTGTGGACACCTGCTTGACTTCATCAACGTTTTTCAAAGCTCGTCAGCCCGCTGCAGTTCCTTCTTTTCGTCGAACCCAGTGCCGCGTGGACCGCGGCTTGCGGGTTAGTCAGATCGACGATGCCACAAGTGACCGTAACAGCGACGGTGCGAAACGTGCCGAATTGATATTCAAATAGCAGACAAATCCTTCCTGTGTGCTCCGCTCGTGTGTCTTTCGGAGCCCTAGCCGTACACTGCCTGCCAGTACACATCCTCCCCCACACACCCCACCGCGAAAAACCTTCAACCCAGCAAGTTTCCTGGGCCTCAGTTCTCTCTTTTATGACAGAAAGCACGATGCTCACATCAAGCAGGCCGATCGAAAGGCAGAGTGCCGCCGCCCACTACTAAACAGTCCTCGTCTCGCCTTTTATGCCAAGTGATCCGCGTTCTTTTTCTTCCCCCCTCTGCTTGCATTGCAGAGCATCTCTGTCACTTCAAGCACAAAATAAAAACTGCCCCGAAGCGCAGCGCCACCCTCGCCGCACTTTTCCCTACCGGCTCGCCGACGTCTTTGTTTTTGACAGTTGCAGGTTTGCTGCGGGCTACTTGCAAACTTGCTCCGACCACTGCACCCTCGTTAGCCGTCGACATCCCAAGTGCAAATACTACCGACGCGTCACTGCTGCTTGACAGCACTCTGGCATGGGGTACAAAGCAAGGGCGGCAAAACTCGGCATGCCACCTCCAGCGCCTTACTGAAAGGCTGGCACACTGGCTCCGCAAGTACCCGTGAAAATCAACCAAGTGCAATTGTGCATTACTTTCGTAAGGGTGCTCTGACTTTTTTTTTTGTTTCTGGTCCCGCATGCGTACAGATTTCTGAGAACCGTCGGAAAAAAAGATAATCCAAGAAAAAGATAATTTGCACAAGAAGTGACCACTAGTCTGGTCGGTTCGCCTGTCTCGTCGTGCTGTGGAAGGGTTCTAAAGCACGCGCTCTCAGTGTGTCCAGAACAGCACCAGGCCACAGCTACAGAGAACGCTGTGAACGCTGTATGCTACTTACAGAAGGGTCGTGTTTGTCAAGATAATCATCAAAATTTTGATTGTCCGTCGCCTCTTTGCAATGCGCTGTGTGATTTGCGAGGTGCAAGTCGCCTGTTCCTGCCAGCTTCTTCATCTCTGCCTCTGGTGTGACAAAAAGGCTCGTTTTGTTCGAGCGAACACGGACAAAGCATAGCCAGTGGTTTTTACCATTGGTTGTCTGGATTTTGCTGTCGAAGCTTCATTCTAGGCTCCCTCACCCCAGTGTTCTGAAACACGGCATTGAGGGGACTAGAAGAGTAGCGACAATAAGTGGAGAGCTCGAAGCAACATTCGGTGTGCTACAAAATGCCCCGTCTTGGGTCTTACCGTACTGATCGTTATTGTTGGTGAGATCGTGCCACAGCGACAACGCGGTGCGATGGTACAGCATGAAGACTGTCCAGATTTTCCAGGATAATTCCCCCGTCCCCGCGTGAAGCGTTTCGAGGATCGACCCTTCTTGAACTGCAAACGTCATCCTGTGGACATGGTCAGAATCGGGCCACTCCTATTCTCTGCCAGCTCTTTGGCAAATCTCCGGCCCGGCCTCGCACTTTGACCACACGCAGCGTTCTCGACGCGGAGGAGGGCACTCGTGTTGAATATTGTTCGGCCTCCTAGTCAAGGGTTGTTGCCGGACGTAATCGTACTCCGCCCGCCGCTTCGTTCTTCTGTTGTGAATCTGGCCCCGCGGTTGGGCGAGACCTTGCACACAAGAAGTAGCTCAAAGACATATCGAACAAAGCCGCATGAGTGTACTGCCGGCAGGATCGCACGTCGTGCCTGTGCTGACTTGGCACGAGAATCATTAGGTTGTCTACAGTTGATTTGTAGGACAAACTTGTCTCACACAACAGCGAGCGAAGCGACGGACATGTATACTCCTATTTTTCTGTCACCTCCGACTTCATCCCTTGAACATGAAGCGAGGCCAGACTATCATTAGGCCATGCTTTCGCACCGAGGATTGGTACTGAAGATCTGACCCGTTTCGGCCTCAACCCCAACTTCCAAGCTCCGGTTACAGAATGTATCGCCGATACGTAAATAAAAAGGAAATATGCCCGTGCTCCTACACGCAGCAAGTTCTTTTACCCGCCATGCTTCCGTGCTCAAGGACAAAGTCCTTCTACGCTACGAGCTCACGACGTCCACAAGGAACTACCAGAGCCTTGAAGAAAGTAAAGAAAATATGTCAAGGGCAACCGGTGAGAGCTAGTTTGTCCTCCCTTCGCCTTTCACCATTTGAACAGGTGGCATTTCGAATAGCTACCGCAAGAAATCCATGCGTTACTGGCGTTCCCTGCAAGGTGCCCCTATGGTTCAGTGGAGTGGGTAGTCACCGAAGGAGTTGAGCTAGGACGCGGGTCCGTGGTACAATTTTCGACGTCGCTGACGGCAGCAGGAAAGTGTGCGAAACGCGCAACGGCAGACCCTTAAACATTTGCCACAGAAAGCAGAAACGGTCATCAAGCAGCGGCGCGGAACGGGCGTCCTGATGATCGACAAGTAGACGAAGTGGCAGATGGCTCGCACCTCACCTCCCCGTGCGACTTCATCCACTGTCACCTCTGCAAAACGACGCTGAAAGACATCAGACGCTGACCTGATGCACGAAAGCCATGCACCATTATTTTTCTGCATTTCCATCAAACACCAAAACCAGGAGTCCCCCACCCCCACCCCTTTGGAGGCCGTAGGGCTTTCTTGCACGTACCGAAATAGAGTAGAGAGGAACATCAAGAAAAAGGAGACCGAATGCAAGGGCACACGTACACGTCACCGGCGAGCCGGTCCGCCGTCGACACCGACGTGATCGAAAAAGGTATCGTCCCGGTTACCCGAAAGAAGTTCGAAGCTTCACAGTCCAGGGCAAGCGCGGACGAAGACACCGGGCTGCACATGTCCGGTGCTGAATTAAAGGACACGGTCGGACACAGCACCGACGCATCATCGTCGGGCTCCGACGCGCTCACGCAAACAGCGGATCATAAAGAGCAGCCGTACGCGTCCTTCGAACCAGACCCCGGCTGGACCCTTCGCCCAGAACCAGTGAGCCCACTCGAAGATCCCCTGAGCAGATCTCTCCCGGGAGCATCCCGGTTCCACCCGACCACGGTCCGCCCCCTGCCCAGGAAGCACTCTGACAAACCACTCGACTACCCCAAGTCGCCCACAGCGGCGAAACCCGGGCTTTCCCGACCGTCTCCTTTGTCTCCCCTGTCGCAAAGCGCTTCGTTTTCCAACCCACAGGCCAATTGGGCATTCCCTTCGGTAGAAGACGATCTGTATTCTAACAAGACCCACGGCCCCTTGACATCTGAATCGGCATCGAAGGAACCCCATGACGACTCTGGCGGCAGCGAAATCAACCCGGATTCCAGCCCCAGCGCGGCACCGCTGCTGCGCCAGGGACGCAGCGACTCAAAACAAGTCAGCATGCACGGTCTGGCTCCTGAAGGCGACGCCGCGTGGTCGGCTGGTCTTGGCGCGCACAAATCGCTGCCCGCGCATCAGGGTAAAGCCACGGATCAGGCAGACCTTCCGTCCTCCCCGCACAGAGCTCCTGAGGACGACGACCAGAATCCGACCCCACTCGCCCCTTCCGCGCCTGCATGCCCATCAGGCGCACAGGCCGACAGTCGGTTCTCGTCGGAAAACGACCCAACCTGTCCTTTGAGCCTCCGCCCACTCAACGCCGGTCGCAGTTCACCCCCCCTCACGGGCGGCCAACCCCGCGAAGAACCCAAACACCCGCACACAACAACCGACCCAAACGGGCCGAATTCCGATGCAGAGTCCGATGAAGACCCGCGTTTCGCCCCGGAACGCACACCGGAAGCGGCCGCGCCTTTCGAAAACCGGTTCGCGAGAGACCAAGAAGGCGGCGCCCCCCCCGCGCCAGCTGCGTACGAGGCAAGGGCGCCGGCGGCGCCGGCGGCACCGGCATCTTGGAGCGCGTCTGAGCGGGCAGAAGTCATTTCCGCGTTGCTGTTTTCGCCCACCGGGGGTCCAACAAACCGCGCTCTGCCGGGCTCGGGCGTGGGCCGCGCGGGCGTTCATTCGGTGGCAAAAGGGCCCGAAAAGACAGAAGAAGCACAGTGCGATGTCCAGGAGGATTCGGCGTATCCAGGAGCCTGTCGAGAGAATGTTCACGCAGAGGGAGAGTCAGGAGAGTCGATCCCTCGGTTTCCTAGTGAGCAAACCGCCGAAACTGATGTCTGGCAGAAAGCCGCGCATGCGAACAGCCCAGTCGCCACGCCTGCCGAAACCTGGCGCAGGGAATCCGGTGATCCAGGCGTACCCTCACCCAACCAAGGAATGAGAGAACGTGAAAGCTGGCAGAGAGACACCGTGTCCAACCCAGCCAAACAGCGCGCAGAGGAAGAGTCGGCCGCGCGCTTGGCCAACCCAGGAGAACCCGGATCTGAAAGCAGGCAGTCGGACTTTCAGGCCAGCCCTGTCCGTGAAGCTGATGACGCGCAGCATATCAGCAACGAGGCAGCACATCGGCTGGCTGATCCGGACACCCAGCTCCCCAGCAGAGAAGCGGCGGAGCATGAAAACCGACCGACACGCATACACACTAGCCCAGTCCGCGAATCTGATGCTGTGCAGCAGATCAACAATGACGACCAGGTAGACCCTCGGCTGGTTGATTCGGTAACCCGATTCCCCAGCAGAGTAACGGCGGAGCGTGAAACGCAACCAGCTCGCACACACGCCAGTCCGGTCCGCGAGCACGACTGGCACATAGATTCAGATTCTCGGCTGGGTGATTCTCGACGCTTCCCCAACCGAGGAACGGCCGAACGCGAGCCCAAGCAGACAGACGCGGACGCGGCGGCAGGACGCGCGCGCAGCCAAGAAGGGCACGACCCGGAGAGCGAGGCACCGGACTCTCGCGTCTCGTCGCTTTTCCCGCTCGGCCTGCTGCCGTCCCGGCGCCACAACACCGCCCGGCCCGCCCACGACGGCGCGGCCTCGCCTACCCGCGGTAACGCCGGCGCGTCGCCGACACTGCCGAGGAGCGGCGAGTCCGGAAAGCAGCGCGACCGGCACGCGGCGGACGACCAGTCGTCCGGCGGCAGCGTCCAGCGAAACGGGGGCGCCGAGGCGCAGGTTGCACCGGGGGACTTCTTCGCCGAAGCGCCGGCGGCCGACACGACACAAACGCCCGCCCCGCCCCAGTCGCGCAGCGACCCCCGGTTCAGCGGGCCGGGACTCCCGAGCAGCTTCCAGCTGCGTTCGAACGAGGCCAGCAGCAGCCCGGCTGCCGCCCACCCCGAGAGAAGCGACCGCGCCGCCGACGGCAACGACCTGTTCGAAGGCAGCACGGGGGCCAGGCGGGACCGCGCGGGGCAGTTCAGAACCCCGCTTCGGCCTTACTCCGAAGAGCGCGACGACGCAGGTGGCAGCCCGAACAAGGCGCCGTTCAACCCCGTTGTTTTTGATGGGGTTTCCGCGGCGAGGCGCCAGCGTGCGGGCCAGTTCCGCACTCCGTTGCAACCGAATTTCGAAGAACGCGAGGCGACGGGAAGCGGCCCGGCGGCGGCCTCGTTCCAGCCGACCCGAGACGGCTCCGCCGCGCGCCGCGAAGGAGAAGGAACTGCCGCGGCGCGCTGGGAACGGGCGGCCCAGCACCCGTCGCCGTACCCGGAGCCGAAGGAGCGCGAAGCGCCGGGAAGCGACCGGGGCAACGCCTCGTTCAATCCGCACCGGGGAGGCGGCGACCCCGGCGGCGACGGTGCCTCCCGCGAAGCCGCGGCCGCGGCGCGGTGGGAGCGCTCGGCGCAGCTCCGGTCGACCCTCGCCAACTTCGAGCAGCGCGAGGCGGCGGAGCGGCCGCAGAGCGCAAGCGCCCAGACGAGCGGTCGATCCCGGCTGCCGTTGCACAACCACCAGCAGCAGCCGCCTCCGCCGGCCAGTGATCCGGGGGCGGAAGGCGTCGCCGAAGCGGGCGCTGCCCTCCACGGGCTTTTTCCGTTGGGGAGCTTCAAGGCAGACCTCGCAGCCGCGGCTGGCGTCAGACCGGCGAACTCACTGGGGAAGCGGCGCGAGAGGAGTTCGGGGGAAGTTGTGCAGGATGCGGGCCGGGCGGCTGGCACCGAGCGAACTGAAAACAGGTGGAAGATGGACGACGGAGACGAGCCCAGCAGAGGCACAACCGCGAACGGGTTGGGATCGGGGCCAGCCAGAGCGGGGACCGGGACCTTTGGGGGGGATCAGAGCCGGTTGCCAAGCGGGCACTGGCGGGAAATGGGCGAAAGGGTGAGAGGCAGGCAGTCGAATGGAGGGGATGGGGAGGAGTTGGGTATCTCGGGTGGGGATGCTGATTTGATGTGGGGGGAAGGCCGATGCGACGGCGGCGAAGCTGACGAGGGGGACGACAGCCCGACGGCTCGGTTTGCGGTGAACGTGAAAGACCTGGTCGACATGCAGACCGCGCGGCCGCTGGGCCGCCTGTTTGCCGATGAATCGAACACCGATGGGCCCGGGTCCGGTGTGGCAGAGCAGGCCACGGCGCCGCGGCGTAGGAAGGTCGTGCCCAACCCTCGCCCGTCCTCACCCCCGTCAACCGTGCGGCAAACGTCGCTCCCGAACCTGCGCAACTTCTACCCGAACAACTCGGCCATCTTTCACCCGGCGCACACCCTCAACGACCTCCACACCCGTCCCACGCCACCCTCCAACCCCCCCAGCAGCACCACGAGCACCTACCACACCGCGCACACCACCGACTCCAAATTCCGATCGCACACCGCCGACCCCTCTCCCACCACCCATGTCCAAACCCCGATCGAACCCCCCCTCCCTTTCCCGTCGCCGTCCGACGGAAAGCCCGGCGCACCGTTCGCGGACGCCCCGGCGGCAGACAAGGGGGCCGAAAAGACCCCCGGGCTGTTCGGCCGGCTGAAGAAGCGGTTCTCCCGCGGCGACGACCACCCCGGCAAGCCGGGCGCCCCGCCCGACGCCCCGGCGAAGGAGCTCATCTCGTACGAAGACAGCGCGTCCTCCCTCGAAACCGCGTCGAAGCTGGGCGAAAGCTTCGGGGATAACTCGCTCGCGGAAGGCGGCGGCGCCGTGTGCTCGTCGTGCAAGGGCTCCAGCGGCGTGTTGGTCTGCGAGGGGTGCTGGGAAAAGAAGGAGAAGTCGTTCAGAGACGAAGCGCACGCGGAGTGCATCGCGAGAGCAACGTTAGACGGGAAGTGCATGCAGCTGCGGGAGGAGAACGTACGGTTGAACGCGAAGCTCCGCGCGTTTGAGGCAGAGTGTCAGCAGATCGGCAACGAGTTGATGGATGCTGGGGTTCTGATAGACCGCCAGGACTTGAAGATCACAGAGCTCACCGAAGAGGTCTCCATGATGCGAGAGAAGCAGAAGGAGCACTTCGACACGGTCGAGGAACTCGCCGAAATGAAGGTTGTCGCCAAGTCGCAGCAGAGACGGATCGAAGACTTGTTCTCGGAGGTAAACGACGAAAAGCGCGCGCGGAAGTCGTCCGAAGAGTGGCTCCTGCAGCTCCGCGACCAGTGCCTGCGCTTCAAAGGCGCCGTCGAGGAGAGGGACGAGCTCCGAGACCACGTGCGGCAGATCTCAATGAGCTACTCGGACGAAAAAAGGAGGCGGACCGTGATCCAAGAGCGGTACTCGCACCTCTGGGAGCGGCACGAGTCGACCGAAACGGAGCTGGCCCACGTCCGCTCGGACCTGGAGGCGGTCACCCGCGCGTGGCACAAAGCCGTCGGGGAGCTGACACAGGCCCGGGACACCACCGTCAGCCTCCAACGCTGGAACGACCACTTGCGCAAGAAGCTCACCGACGCCGGGCCGGACAAAAACCAAGCGTTCGCAGAGGCCATCGCTGCGCTCGCAAGCACCGGGATTGACATGCTGCCCGACACGCAGGTGGACGCGCTGACGGGGAACCTGTCGGCCATCACCGAGGTCAAGGCCCGGCACATCTGCAGCGCGATGGCACCGAACCCGGCGACCGCCATCAAAAAGCTGATGGCGGCGCTGCACCCCGATCGGACGTCGATTCCCGCGTGCAAGGAAACCTTACAGAAGCGGTTCCAGCTGCTGGGCCACCTCAAAATGCAGCTCCAGCTGTAGGCAGTCGTTCGCAGGGGATCGTTCAAGTTGTCTGCCCGCTAGCGGGCAGTTGCAGTTTGTCACGCCAGGGACTTTTCCAGGAAGCTGCGCGTCTGTACGTTGGGGGGTACTGGCCTTTCCGGCGCATCAGCGCGCTCATGCCGAGTTTTGAGCTGTTCAACACGTCCGCGGCTTGACCGACCCGACGGGAGTCCGCACCATGCACCTGTACTCGTCCGGGTCTAGATTCGGTCCAGCACTCATGCCAGGGGCGAAGTCCTGCACCTACCCTCGCCCGTCCAGGTCTAATTTTGGTTCAACACTAGTGCCAGCAACCGAGGCGATGTTCAGGAAGCTCAGGTCCTGCCGCCTCAACACCTCATAATACGGTCCGTTTCTCCCACTTAGATCACTGGCCCATCTTTTCTTCTCCGTTCTTCGATTTTCTTCTTTTTTCTCTCCATGCCTATGCCCATTTCTTGAGCCTCACCGCTTCCCCCTCCCCCCAACGATACGTGTTCAATGTTATAATAATTTCCTGTTTGCCTGCGCGGGCGTGAAGCCACGCGTAGTGGCCTAGAATCTCAACCACACCCCCCGGCAATCAAAAGCGCCGAAAAAGTGGCGCTTGTCAATTTGTTTCTTAATCGTACTGTTGTACTGAAGGAAACTTGTCTGGATCAAAGGCTGCATATGGGAGAATAAACGAAGCTAACCAAAACGTGCGAATACAGGAAAGCCCCCTCAGAGAGGTTTGTTCCTGTACACGAAAATAATGACGCGATCGTCCGGTATCGTTTAGCCCCACTCCGAAAAAAGGTTCCAATCCAAACCATTTTTGAAGACCACACCCGGAGACCTGAAACTCCCAGAGTCACGTTTACTCTAACAACGCATCCCCGACGGCTGAGCAGAAGAGGGCTAAAAAAGGTGACAAGGAAGGTGCAAGGGCAAATTCAACATCGTTGATCTGCCCGCGCCATGTTTCAACCCCCGCAAAGTTGTTGTCTTAGATAGAAGAGACGCGCTTGGACGGAGAGAAAACATGGAGATTTCGTCCTTCAAATCAGAAAATTGAAAAAACGGGGTTGTCCAACCGCTGGTCACTCAGACTCTCTTCACAACGCATCCAACTCCATCGACGTGCTCTGCTATACTTGTTCCCTCTCCTGGGACGGAGGTGTTTGAACGCTTCTTCCTTCTCAGCTCTACGGACTACGGAGCCAGGGGTTGACCACGACAGCTTGAAGCTTTTCCCGCGTTCACCCGGCCACCGAGCCACCTGGAAAACGTAACAGGACCGGCTGCTGTCAGCGTACGCACGGACGGCAACTCACAGGTAGGTACATGAGCATGTGCGAATGCAAACAAAGTTGCCCAAGAAGCTCTCCAAAAGTGGCTGCAAAGCCAGTATCCAAAAGTGGGAGAAGGCAAGGACACTGTCGAAGGGTTAGTTTGGGAGCGAGTGGCCAAGAGTCCAGAAACTGGCAACCGCTTTGTTACGCTTCACAGCTTAGTCGGAATTGTAGTGGACTTCCTCCAGGTAGCACGGGCCTTCTTGGTTCTTTTGTCTTGGAAACGCTGGGTAATGGCGTGCTGAATTGCCGCCTGGAAGGAACCAAGTCCAAGCTTTCGGCTCAGGGGAGCGCGGTCGACGAAAATGCGGAGGGTCTGTCCTTTTCTGTCACAAACACTGTTGAAACAGCTTCTAGAGGTAAAACCTCTTTTATGCAGCCCGACCGCAGCATCGCTGTTTCTTTCTGCTGAGTAATCTGCATGCAAGTGTAGCATAGCTCTTCTAGGAGAGGTCGGTGACAACACCGTGCTGCCCAGCTCGATATACATGCGAGGTTCTGGAATCAGGCGTTCCCTCAAAATGCGACCCGAGTGCAGATTGGGTACCGTTCTTTGAGGCGGACCGCTCAAAACTCACCGAGACGAACCGGCGATTGCGGGGCCCCGAGGAGACGCTTCTCACAGGATTCGGATTCGCCCCCGCTCCCCATCTCTCCTTCTTTTCTTGTTCCCGAAAAACACAACTCTCCGCTTGTTTCATTTTTGTTGTTATTCACCGGAAAAAGTTGCCGCTTCACTCTTCGTGCACAATCACTGGCAGAACCGCGTTGCTCTGGATCCCCATTGACTCAACCAGATTCCGGCATGCCCTCAGTGCAGAGCCGGAGTGGGGAGGAGATTGTATTGGAAGTATAGCGATATAGAAGTATCGGTAACCCGGAGTTGGAATGACAAGGGGCCACTCCTGGGAAGGCAGACACCCACGAGTTACCAGGCCACGACCAAGCCTTCCCGGATCTATGCGGGCCACACGAGGCGTACCTTATTCAGGGGGCTACCATGCAGCACCGACTGTACCTATCAGTACCTCCCATACAAGTTGCACCCCAAACACCACACACAAATCTCATACTTCTTCTTCGCACGTAAGGTTGGGGGTGCTAAAATCTTTCCGAAGAATGACATCAGTATCAGAGATGGAAAGTGCGGACGACGGTAGTAAGCAGTCGTTTCTGAAGGAAAGCATAGCACGCGAGCTGGAGGAAGGGCGGTACGTGTGCTGCATTTGTATCGAAACCATTCGAAGTAACGATCAGCCGAAATCCTGCCGAAGGTGTTTCCAGCTGACACATCTTGAATGTTTGCGGGCGTGGGCGCAGCGGAGCACCACCGGCGTTTGGGAGTGCCCCCGATGCCGGGCGACCAGCAACGAGCGCCCGAATAGTATGGAATACAGGTACAGTGACTGTTCATTTGGTCTTACACTTTCTGCTCTACTTCGCGCGCTGTGTAAGAGGTCCTTCAAGCAAGTCGCACAAGATAGGGTCGTGTTTGATACAACAAGCCTAAGCCCATTCAATTCAGGGTAGTTCCACAGCAGCTTTTTAACGCACGCTCTCTCATGCCGGCTGGATTCAACGAGCTGACGTCGATGCGCGACTGTTTCTTGACCACAGTAGTTCAAGTCGAGGCTTTCGGGAGAAAGTGAGAATAATCACCAACAATAATCTGGCCCATGCCGGGTACGTCCATGGGCGTTGTATTCCGGCTTGTGAAAGCCGGCGCCTCTGTTACAAATCGAGAAGCCCTGCCCGTCCGGGTCGTAGAACTTCGCCACAAACTCAAACGTATTGCAACATACCCACAAACACAGGTGCTTTTGCGGCAAGGTCGCCAACCCGCCGCCCCAGTCGTTCGGGACGCCGCACAGCTGTGACGGCGTTTGCTCGAAGCTGCGGGAGCTGACGGAGTGCAAGCACCCCTGCACGGCTTCCTGCCACCCCGGGCCGTGCCCCCCGTGCCCAAAGACCGTCGAGCTGGTTTGCCACTGCGGCAAGGTGCACCTGCACATCGGCTGCTCGGAGCCGAGGAGCGAGAAGCGATCGTGCGGCGGTCGGTGCGACAAGCTGCTCCGGTGCCGGCGGCACCGGTGCAAGGAGGTCTGCCACGAGGGGCCCTGCAGCCCGTGCCTCCTCACGTACCCGCAGTCCTGCTTCTGCGGAAAAAAGCAGGGCGTCGTCCGGCCCTGCCAGGCGGCCAGCTACGAAGGCAACCCCCCGGTTGACGAGGCGGTGCCGTCGGGCAGCCCGAAGGTGTTTTCGTGCGGAGAGCCGTGCCCGCTGGCGCTGGCGTGCGGGAACCACGCGTGCTCGCTGCCGTGCCACGCTGGTAGCTGCCCGGAGTGCCACCTGCTGCCGGTCGCGACGGTTGCGTGCGCGTGCGGGAAGACGCCGAACGAGGTGCTCTACCGCGACTCGACGCGCAAGGAGCGGACCGACTGCACCGACCCACTGGACACCTGCGGCAAGACCTGCGGGAAACCGTGCCCATGCGGGGTGTCGACACACAACTGCAAGGCGCCCTGCCACAACGGCGACTGCCCGCCGTGCCCCCACCCGCGGACGCTGCCGTGCAAGTGCGGCACGAAGTCCGTCACGATCGCGTGCGCGGACAGCGAGAAGGACCCGGGGACCCTCGTCCCCGTTTGGACCGCGAAGCCGGCGGAAAAGGCCGACTTGGACATCTTCGCGGGCGTCGGCGGGAAGAAGAACAAGCACAAAGCGAAGGCGCAGGCTGCCAGGATAACTTTGCCCTTCACGTGCACCACGCGGTGCACAGCGCAAAAGGACTGCTTCAAGCACACGTGTAAGAACGTGTGCTGCCCACAGTACCAGCAGCTGCACCTGTGCGAGCTGCGCTGTTCGCGAATGCTCTCGTGTGGAAAGCACAAGTGTCCGGAAAAGTGTCACGCGGGGGAGTGTCCACCCTGTCTGAACAGCGCGTTCACAGAGTTGTCGTGCCGCTGCGGTGTGACGTACATCGAACCGCCGGTTCCATGCGGGACGGAGCCGCCTGTCTGCGACCGTCCCTGTGCAATCCCGCGGCCGTGTGGACACCGCGATCGTCACCGGTGCCACTTCGGGCCGTGCCCCTCGTGCACGGCGATGTCGATTCCCATATGTCCGTCGCACGGGAGACCGATGGGTAACTGGGATGTCCCTTGCGGCGCTCAGCCCCCGCCCGGCACCGCAACGTGCGACTCCCCGTGCTACCGCAACTTCGACTGCGGCCACGTGTGCATGCAACCGTGCCATGCTGGCCCGTGCGGGCCTTGTTGCGTGTGTTGGGGTCCGTCAGCCGGCCACTGAACCCTGAACCCGATGATTGGTAAGAGTTGGTGATGCGTTTTCAAATCTTAACCCTTTACCGACCGGGGGGGGGGGGCAGTGCTGACACTACCCTGAGAGCCCCCAACGACTTTGCAAGGGACCCCCCCCCCCCCCCCCCCCCCTTCTACAGTGCAGTTGCCTTGGAGGCTGGGTGGTCGAATTCTCCAAGGTGAAATGGTCAAAATTCCCTGGCAAAAGTGGGCCCACAAAAAAATTTTAAAGTGTGGTTTTTGGGGTATTTGGGCCAAAAAAAAATTTTTTTTTTCTGACCACCCACCGTGGTGACCACCTTAGAGAGTGACAGGTAGCGTCCCCCCTCCACAGTGAAAATAGCCTGTATATAGGGGGGGGGGGGGGGGGGGGTTCAGCCAACGACTCCGCAATCTGGCCGCTTAGGGCCACCCCTGGGGGGAGGGGGGTTATTCTGAGGAAATTGCCTATTTTCGGGTACACTTCGTCCGGGGTGTATCAAGCATTCGTGCTGGTCTTGTATCAGGCACTCATGTCATGTTCGGCGTGCAGGGGGGCCGGGCCGTCGCAAAAGTATCGTGTCCGGTTGGCCAGGCGTTGCTCAGCCAGCCACCTGGAAACTTTACGAAAGAATGAGAGTGAAAGAATAAGCTCTGCCACGGAAGGTATGAAGAGAGACGAAATTGGTAGCGAGATTGCACTCCTACGCGTCGAAAAAGTAGAAGGCGATCCAAGCACAGCCTCAGGTCTTGCGCTTGTTGTGCGCAGGGCTGTTGTTTGACTGGAGACTGCGCTTCCTCCCGCGCTTGAATGGGCGCCCGTTGGGATCCTTGAGTCGGCGCTGCGCGTCCTTCAAGTTCGGGTCGTCGAATTTGTGGTCCTGCTTGGTGTGAAACCGCCCAAAGCAGGGTGCAGGGCACAATGGCACACCACACTGCTTGCACATGTATTGGACGTCCTTGCGCTGCACGTGGCACTTGCAAGTCGTCCGGCGGTCCAGGGGCACAAGGTAGTGGGTTTTACCGTCAAGCCGGCACGGATGATCGTCAGCACGTGACGGAGTACTTGGCGAGAATGGGGTCGACGGTGCGCTGTCCTGCTGCGATTTGGTGGGAGTCGTGGGTTCGGGGCCGGCACTTACCTCATCCGGTTCTGTGCTGCTGTCATCGGCAGGATCTGCGTTCAGGAGCCCCGCAATAAGCGCACGCTTGAAGTTAGCGAAGGAAAAGCTCTGCAGATCGTCTTTGTGGAGATGTTTCCAAATAACAGATGCGTTGAGGCACGAAACTTCCAACAAGTAGAAGAAAAGCTTCAGGTACCACCTCCGACCCTTCATGAGCCGGCCACAACTGGCCATGAGCTGGTCGCTGAGGTCGACACCGCCCATGTACGCGTTGTAGGACTCGACGATATCGGGTTTTTGCACTGGTTCCTTTCTTCCACAAGAACCTTTGGGTCGTCTCTGGACCTCAGTTGTGGATGCCCCGATCGGGAGGGTGGACAACATTTTGACCTCCCGTTTGTCGTGCCACTCCACGTAAGTGACCGGTCCGGATTGCATGAAAAAAGAGTCCCCACGCTGCGGTGCCTTGGCCTTCTCGATCTTACTTGGTCGGCCACGTTTCTTCTCCTTTTTCTCGCGAAGTAATGGGAGCCCTTTCCGGTTCGACCGTACTGTACCACACGAATGGAACCCCATGCTGGATAGAGCAAGCATTAGTGGGACACTGGTATAGTAGTTGTCGAAATACAGCCAGTGCCCACGCTGTGCGTACTTCCTGGCAAGGTGAAGCATCTCACGCTCGCCTACGTTTCCCCCAACGCCATCGCCAATCTTCCCGGAGTAAATGGTGGCAGCAAGCACGTAGCCGGTAGCAGCTTCAGCGAGGACGAAAGCTTTTATCCCGAAGCGATGTCTCTTTTGTGGCGCATACTGTTTGAAAGACAGGCGTCCTTTCAAGCGAATAATGCTCTCATCGAAGCTCAGCTGCTTGGACGGACGCCAGACTTCTGCCCACTGCTCCGAAACCATGTCGAAAACGTTTTTGATTTTTTTGAGGCGGTCGCTTTCGACAACGCTGTCGTCAGTAAAATGGAGAGTTCTGTAGATCTCCATCCACCGGTTCCGCCCCATCACAGAAGCAAAAAACGGAATGTGTTCAACAGGATCCGTGCACCAGTAGTTGTACAGGTCCCCCTTCACAGTCAGCCCCATGGCGATGGTCAGTGCGAACCAACGCTTCAGTTCCTTTTCATCTGGGGCTTTGAACTTGTCTTCCCGCCCTCGTGTCTTCGCCTTCTGAGCGCTGTATGTGGACATCTGGCCGATTATTTTGCCCACGACACTTGGAGTGAAGAACAAGCTGAATATCCCCTCCGGAGAAGAGTTCTGATGCAGCACGTCCCCAAAGGTGTCGGTTTGTGGTCCAGACAACTTCTCATCGAATGGAAGTTCCGGAATCGGAACTACCGTGTTAGCCCACTTCATAAGTGGGAACTTGATTGATGCAGCAGGTTTGGGTGGTGTGGTCTTCTTCTGGTCTGTCTGCTTCTTTTGCGGTGGTTTCTTCCCGTCTCGCTTCGCTGCCGGCGAGACCGTGTCTCCAACCGGGTCTATACGAGTCCGAATGGACCGGCGGGCGTAACGCACTGAGGAGCCTTGTTGTTCCGAGGGTTTGAGCCTTATGGCCGGTTCCTACGGTTATCTCCTGGTTCGGCTCCACTCGAAAGAGCTGGATGTCTGCGCACGCACGGGGGATTCGAAGACGAAGTTGACGAAGTGACCGACGGCGTCGTTACCACGGGGGCTATTGAGGAAAACAATGTTCACGGGACGCTGTGCTTCGTACTCCTCCCTGTGCGTTGTGTCTCCTGTAACACGGCGATACAGGATTGTCTTCATGCAGTCCGGCGAGAGTACGAATCCAATGTCATGCGTGTGGCAAAACTGCTGAACTTCAAAGCAATCCAGCGACCTCAAGCTCCCCACGCTCGTTTTCTTCTCATGGAAGTTCTCTTCTGCAAAGTTGAGGAGGACAGCCTTAGTCGGGAGATCTGTCTTTCCGGTAGTTCGCCATGCAAGTGCACGCCACAACGCGATGTAGGCGCATTCACACCCCTTCTGCTCGTTTCTCAGTCTCAGTGTCACCCCGGGTATGGACCCGAATTCGCGCCTGCTTCGGTGGTCGTCGTACTGCTCCAGGGAATCAACGACGGTGCACGTGCGAAAGGTGTCCGCAGGCAGCTTTCTCAGGAAGTCATCCACAGGCCCCATACCCTCTGTCCACCCATCTACCGGCTGCTGAGGCTTCCCAGTCTGCTTTTCAGGTTTCTGCGCACGGGAAGGGGACTTTCTCGGCTTCACCTCTTCCTCATCCGTCGACGAGCTGTCCGACTCTGTCTCGGACGATGTGCTTTCTGAATCGCACACTTCATCACTGACAATCACGCCTTTCCTGACCATTTTTTGCAGTTCTTTTGTTCAGTCCGCAGTTCTGTCCTGCTCATTTTTTTGGTACCGGTGCTGATATTTCAAAATCCGTGTGTGACTGGCCCAAGAAAACCTCCCAGTTTTCTGGGGACACCTCGAGTTCCAGCCGTGAAAAAAGAGGGGGGGCAGGCACTCTTTTTTGTCGGCAGTTGCTTTAATGGAAAGATACGCTAAGAAATCTTTAAAATACGTCCCTTGGGTGCCGGATTAACCACAGGGGCACCCTTCGGGAGCTACTCATGATATTCGCTGCATTATCTACGCATATATGCGTAGATGGTCGGTAAAGGGTTAATCACGCTGCTCCTTCACTGGGGTTTATGGTTGCGACGTCTGGACCTATTCGGATCGTCCAAGCTTTGGAAGAAGTGTTGCGAAACGGCTTGTCAGTTTTGCTCGGTTTGACCACGATAGGGATGAGTTGAGGAGGTGACACACCTGCGGCATCGTCAATGACGGGTAAATGACCGCGTCTCCCACGCCTCGGCGCCTGCCCCCTCAGGAGGCAAGTCAGTTCTACATCCAGGTTAGGCATGGTTTTCAGAGCCGAAACAAGGCCTCCTCGACACCCTTGCTCCCGCGTACGCGGGAATCCTGGATCCTAAATTAAAAGACAAACCATCACTGCTTTTGGCAGAAACCAACCACACCGTATTGCGCCCGGCACCCGGTGTGCAGGGTTTGCAAGGTTTGCAAGTCCGACGTCCTCCTGAGGTGCAGACTGCATGGTCAATCTCTTCCAGTCCCACTTTCATTTTGTCAAACTTTCTTTGGTCAAAATTTGCAGCAGAGGCACTGTACGGGCTCCCGCCCCTCCCTCGGGCTCTGGACCGCAAACAAAGGGGAAAACGGTGTTTTCACCTAGCCCGCCGAAAACATCGTGGCCTTTGAGTATCGATAAACAATCGGTACCGGGTAAGCCCCGGCCCAGCGTGATGAACAACGCAGTGCAGCTCGCACGCGCTTGCCCGCCATTCTAGCCTTCATCATCTTTTCGGTCCGTACTTTTTGTGAAATGCCGTGTGCGGCCGCGATGGATAGTGGAGGCGGGCGCGAAGCGGGGGGAGTTGAACTAGAGAAAAACTCACAACCTTGGATGGCCAAGTGAAAGTGTGCATACGAATGTGTTGCAGTATACGACTCCCAGCCCCAGTCTGGTCAACCGGACTCTGAATTACCGGGCCTTTAGACCTCAAAAACGCTAGAAGAAAGAACAGCACACAACGCGCAACGTCGTCGCTTGTGGGAGAGATCGGCAGAGGGCTACCGTCTTCAAGCCAATCGTGAATAGTAAATCGCCTCGGGGACCACGCATTCCAAGTCAATCCCCTCCGGCTGCCCAATACGCGTTCCAGTATATCATGCCCGGCCTGCATCCTCGAGAATTGGCACATTTCCCAAGGCTCTTCACCGTCTCTCTCGGCTTCCGAAGATGTTCAGCCTCAGTTAGCCGGTCCGCCAGCCGAGCTCAAGCCAGTGGTCAAGCCGCGAAATCAGCGAGACTTTCTGACAACCGGTACCTGTCCTTCAACAAAACTGTGCACTTCTTCCTGCGTGACACAACCGGGTCCGCGTACTTGTTGAGAACGGCACTCAGTTCTGCGGGTATCTCTCCCGCAGTTTTTGAAGTAGCTCACGGATTTGCGCATACATGTCTCAAGTTCGAGCCTATGCTCAAAGGCCATTGCCGTGTCTTCTTCCGACTCCGACGGCGTGAGAAACTTCCACCACCAACTACACTCTTTACTGGTCCTTTTCTTTCGTTGACCGAACGCGGTCAGATGTGGTACCACAGAATCTGATGGGTAACCTCTCAGGGTAGACACGCTCACAAACCCGTGACACCAGAACCGCTTAAACTAGAACAAGATGCGGTAGTATACGTTGTTCCTATGAGGCGCTGGATGAGTACCGTCGCGATGAAGGACCGTATGGCAGCGAAGGTGCTGGTGAAGCACGTGCTACCAGTGAAGGAGCGGAACCGGGTCTTGACCGACTCTGTGCAGCGCAGCACGCGGCACTCTGCTCTCATGGCAGAGTTCGACGGCCTGCTGCAGGCGGGGGGCCTCGGCACGCTGAGCAGTGGTGTCTTCTTGCAAGGGCTCGCGTCCTTGAGGTACCACCGGCAGACCCGGACCAGCTTCAACCAGCTCACCGAGTTCGGCGTGAAGCCCGGGGTGATGATGTTCGACGCGCTGCTGCAGACGGTGACCACGCTGGAGGAGGCGACAGGGGTGATCACCTCGATGCACGCCCAGCGCGTTGCCACGACGACGCAGTGCTGGGTCTCCGCGCTGTGGTCCGCGCAGAGACTGGCGAAAGGGAGGAACGCGCCGAATGCCCGCTGCATCGCAGCGTGGGTCGCCAAGTACCCGCTTGCGCACCTGCTGTCCCAGCCTCCCACTCGTCTAACGGAGGAAGCACTGGTGGCGATGTACAGCTGCGTGGCAGATTCGCAGACGCTGGCCAGGCTCGAGTCCGTAAGGAGGGCCAGCGGAGTCGGGTTGAGCTGGCGGCTGCGGCACGCGATCATCAAGTCCTGCGTCGCGACCGACAACCTCACGCTGGCCACGGCCGTCCACGCGGCCCTTCTCGCCGACGCGGCGGTCTCGCCGGGGCAAAAGCAAGCCTCCACCCTCCGCATCCTCGCCTTCGCCGCAAAGCGTGGCGACCTGACCCTCTTCGAGCGCGTGGAGCGCGACCACCTCACTCCTTTGTCCGCCGCACTCCCGGCGCCGCCCAGTGGCCGTGCGCCTTGCCTTCCTTCTCGTGCGGAACCGACGTCCTCTGCGGACAAGCGAACCAACTGCGACGGCATGGCAAGCTCCCAACCGGACAAATTGTTCGCTTCCAATTCCAGCGTCCCGTATCTAAATGCTCCCACCGCGAGTGCGCACGCGGGAACAGCAGCGAAGGTGGCAAGTAGGTACCGTCCGAGTGAAGTCCGGGAAATCGGGGATTCCGACCCGAATCACGTTGTTCAGGAGGGCTGCGCTCAGAGCAAGCCCGAGAGTAGTCCACTCGTGTCTCGTACGACTGATGAGCCACCAACCGGTGATGGGAAAAGGGTGACGACGGTTGCTGATGCGAAGACGGCTCGTCCGAAGGAGGCGGTGCCGTCGTGGAGCGTCCGCCCCCGCGGCCGCGGCAGGGCGCAGGCGTTGTACGAGGTCACCGTCCAGCTCGGGCTGTTCCTCACGTGCTGCGAGGCGGCACTGCGCAAGGCCGCCGACCAGCAAGCGGCACACCAAAAAGTGCCCGCGCGAACGACGAGGCCCGCCGCCGGCCACAGGAAGAAGACAGCGCTCGTCACCGTCGCTTGCGCCGACCAGTCCCGGCCGACGCGCCACGCTGTAGTCAGCGCGGCAACTCGCCGCCTCGAGGTCGTTGGGTTGGTCCCGTTCGCCGCGGCGCCGCAGGGCGAGCTGGCGTCGCTGTGCCGCAACAGCATCTCGTTTCTGCTGAGGCTGCGCGATTACCACGCGGCCTGCGGGGCCGCGGAGGAGTGTGCGGCCGTGGAGTCCCGGATCTCCGAGCTTCACCAAGTGCCCGACCCCTGCGACCCGAAGGACCGCGTGGAGGAGGCATGCGACGTCCCCTTGGCCGCTTGACGGCCTTCCGCATTCCCTGGCCGTTTTTGTATCACCGAATTGCATTCGTTGGGTGCTAAATATTGGCAGCGTACTGCAGGAAACGTACCTAAACACGAACAACACGTTGCTTTTTTCATCTCCGTCTTCCCACTGATCAGGGATTTCCCGTCGCGGCGTGCGGAGCGCTTGGCCCCACTTGAATTGGGGTTGTCCTTGCAGTTGGCCGATCTGGCCATCCGTCTTCCCTGGTGCCCTCGTCTGTATGCAAGGCGGCCTTCATTCACCACGTTTCTTTGCAATGCGCCGTTGCCCATTTTTTGTACGGCTGTGTGGGACAAGCCACTCCTGGGCTGTCGTCTTGGATGTGTATCTGGTGGACCGCGGGAATGGGCGGGAATTTGCTGTGGGATTGTTGCTCACGCAGCCAGTGTTCGCGCTATGGAAACAAGCGGCTGATTTCAGCCGGAAAAAAATTCTTGAAAAACTGACTGGCTGATAATCAGCCGGCTGATTTTTGGAAGGTCTGCCGATCAGAAGGGGCTTCCGACAACATCTTGCCAGTGCATCAAGCTGATTCCGCTCCATACATAGCCAAAGTTTACATTGTTGACAATCGGCCGATTTTGTGCGAGTCTGCCGGTAAAAAAGGACTCGAAGTATAATCAGCCGGCAAGCCGGCTGATCGCGCGCACACTGGAGTCTGCCGGTAACAGAAAAGGGCTCGAAATTTAATCAGCCGGCAAGCCGGCTGATCGCGCGCACACTGCACGTAGCACGCATGAAAGGAAGGGAAAACTCGTTCAGCTGTCATTCATGAATCAACCGAATACATGGTAACTTGCGATTGAAGAAAAGGCAATTTTTCCAACGGTTAGCTAAGGTTCGTACGTGCACTTCCGCACCTCCTCTGTACACAAGTTCCCTCAGTGGGGCACTGCAAGTATGCGTGCTGAGCTGTCGCCGAACGATTACCGGTAGTCTGGTCATGGTAAGCTCGCAGCGGCCATGGCGTCTGTCGTGTACAATCCACCAGTCCGGAACTTCGCGGAAATAGAGACAGAGCTTCACGAAGACGACCATATTCCTGGGTGCTGAGGCACACCCCCTAGAATCACGACGCAACTCCCCGACTCTCGCTCTCGTTCAGTCTGAAGAGCAGATAGCAAAGGACGAGCAACTGCCCGCAAGATCAGCAGAAGCAGCGTCAAAAAACGCAGGCTGCCCGTTCTTCCCATATTTACATACTCAGCAGGTGTGCCGCTGTGTGTACGCCACGCGGCTGGCTCCGATGCCGATGACACGGGCAGAACGTGCACCCCCACCGGTGAATCTGACAAGGACGAAGCCCGCGACAAAGAGTCAGATGAGGGTCAGCAACCCAAGGGGCTCTCAGGCGAAGCGAACGCTGGCCGGCTCCGTGCGGTGGCGGGCGGCGATGAGAAAAATGCGGGTCGACAGCACGCGTCCGACGACGAAGCCGCGGGCGCCTCCGATGATGCCGTCGAATTCGCGTGTCTGCAGCTCCTCAGGAAGGTCGACAGCTTCACTGCAGAGGAGCACGCGCGCCGGGAGCTGCAGAACCTCCCCGAAGCCGATGCTGACTCCTTCGAAGAAAACGCTGGGCAGCAGCCCGTCGCTGGAGGCGGGTCGTGCGACTCGGACCTTCGTCCAGCGAGCGCCGACCAGCAGTCGGAGGACTCTGAAGGCAACGGTTACGGTGGGAATGCGGGCCAGCGGCACCACAGCGAGGACGAAGGGTCCGCCGACGGAGACAGCGCGGGCCTCGGACAGCAGCACTCGGAAGACGGCGATTTTGGACAACGCAGGCCTCAGACAGCGGCGGCACTCCGAAGACGGTGTTTTGAAGACAGCGCAGGCCTCAGACAGCGGCACTCTGAAGACAGCGACTTTGGTGACAATGCAGGCCTCAGACAGCGGAAGCGCTCTGAGGAAGGTGATTTTGGAGACAACGCAGAACTCAGACAGCGGCAGGGTAAAAAGGAAAAAAACGGGGTTCACCTTTGCACAGAACCTCGTCCCAATCGCGACACCAATCCACGCAGGGAGAAAAAATGCCAGCCACCCAAAACACTTCTTGTACGTGTGGGAAAGTTCAAAGCGGGGAATGCGAAGGATGTCAGAACGATGGGAAAACCCCCGAGATCCGTCAGCACCAGGCCCAGCGTCAGCTCCAAAAGGGCCTGGTGCTGACGGATCTCCCGGAAAGGCCAGGGCTATCCGAATAACTGGACCTTTGCAGAAAAAAGAACCTTGCGCGAGACTATTGCGAACAGAAATACGGTTTGGGAAAGCCAATGCAACGAACCTGACTTCAGGAAGCAAAAGAAATCCGTCGGTAGCCGACGTAAACACCGCAAACTCGATCGATCGTCGGTCTCGCGCTAACGAAGAACCGTAGGCGGACGCGGCCGTCGTTCGAGTCAGCAAAAAAACGATGTTTGCGTTGCATCTGCTGCTGCTTAGTAGCACGGGTGCTACTCCCAGCGGGGCGTGTTCGTTCGTGACAGGAACGGCGACATCAGCCGGCACGCTGATGACCGACGGTATCAGCAGGACCATCGTGCTCAGCGTGCAGTCGACGGAGAAGTTCGAAACGGTCCTCTTCAACGAAGCCGCGATTTCCTCCGCATCCGGCCTGACTGCCATACGTGCGGGCCTCGTCGGGTCGGCTGCTGGCGGCTGGAACTCCGTCAAAGACGAGCTCCTGCCAGATCCAGAGAGCCTTATTACATTGGCCGGAGGTCTGTCCCCTTCTTCTTTCTCCGCTGGCAAGGGCAGAGACGAGGCATTTATCTGCTGCGCGCAAGAGCATATTAGTTGGGGCGCCCCACACCCACTGCCAACGCTGCGATGAAGCGCCCAGCGAGATTCCTGCTGTCCCAAACAACTGTCTGGCGAAACAGCAGTCACAAGAACGGACTTGAAACTGTCAGCCGGAAAAGAACCATTTTGAATTCAGCTCCAGTCTGACGGCACGAGACATATAGAACAGGTAGAAGACGACCCCCAGTTCAAACTCGGAGCTATTACTCATCCAAGCCCAGCCTGCGAGCGTCCTCTAAGTCAAAAAAAGCAGGTGGACGGATTTCGACCCGGAGCATGACCAATGCTGTCCCTCAATGTGCGCCATCACCATGGTGAAGACGTACGAAACTTAGACACCACTAAAGCTAAACGCACTGCAGCATATCATGAAAAGCCTTAGGCAAAAACTCGTTTCAACACTTCTTCATGATGTCCCATGCACCCATGCAATGCCTTCTACCAGTGCCTGAAAACGCCTTCCCGCTTCTGATGGCGAATTGCAATATACCGGTTCGAAGCTCGAAACGGACTCTAAGCGACCGCAGCAATGTGGCCAGGGGGTTGCTGGGTCGGGGGGGCAAGAAGCATAACGTGAATATAAACCGACAGGCCTGCAGCTGCTGCTCAACCTGTCCGTTTTGTCCGCTGCGATAGATGCCGACGACGTGACCGCGACGATCCCGGAGGAGTTGCTGCAGGGACAGCAGAACCCCGGGGCCATCACTTGCTCGAACACGTGGGCCATAGAAGGCCTTCCCGTCGAGATCGGCGCGTTGCACAGCTTTTACAACGCGCTCGGAGGTGCGAGCTGGGACACCAGCACGGGTTGGCTGCAGGACATGCGCAGACACTGCTTCTGGTACGGGGTGTCCTGTGACAACGGAACGGTCGTCGGCTTGTACCTGCCCGGGAATAACGTGGCGGGCGAGGTCACGGAAGCATTGCTTGGGTTGCTGCCTGACTTGCAGCACCTCCACCTCGATAGCAACAGCCTGAGCGGGACACTCCCCGCGAACCTTGGGGCTAGGCTCCGGACCTTGTCCCTCGCGAAGAACTCCATCGGGGGCACCCTGCCCGACACGTGGAGCACTTCTTCTCTGGAGAACATCGTCCTCTACCGAAACCAGCTGACAGGCTCGATCCCGGCGGCGTGGGCCGGCATCGGCACGCTGTCCTCGGTTTTGCTGCAGCAAAACCTGCTGGACGGCGTCCTCCCCGACTGGGGCAACCCGCTGAGCGCGTCCCGTATCCCCGGCCTGCGGAAGCTCTGGGCGTACGGCAACCAGCTCACGGAGATATTCCCCGACGACGACAGGCTGGCCCTGCAGGAGTCGGCGCTTCCGTTCCACCCTTCGAAGACGAGCAACCACATCTCGCAGTTGAGCCCCTGAGCTCACGCACCCAGCCCTGTCTCAATCCTGCGCTTCAGTCCAAACCTCTGTCAGCACCCGACTGGGCAACCGGTTGATCGCCACCAGTCTCGTCTCGCCGGTGGAAATACGGACGTGACGATGCCGCCTGCACAGCCTCATCAGCCATACTTCGAGCAACCACATCTCGCAGTTGAGCCCCTGAGTAATACTGCTCCAGTCCAAACCTCTTGGCGACGGCTCACGGTGACGATGGTCGCCCGCTCGACCTTGTCAACCGTATGTTGAGCAACCTAATCTCGCTGCAGAATCCCCTGTCTCGCGGCCATCCTCCACCCTCCGATACTTTGGAGCGCTTCGTCTCATGGACACACACAGCCACCATCCCGCAGCATGCCGCATCGTCTTGTTTTGCTGAAGCGAACCTTCAGTCCTCCTGGCTGGGCTCGTTGACGACCACCAGCCTTGTGCTCTACCGTAAAAGACGACAGGTCAGTGCAGTCTAGCGAGTCTCGGGGACAGTCGGGGCGGGACCCTAATTTTAATTTTTAACTGACTGCCCAGATACGGTAGTAGGGACTTTCTCCCCGCGACGGGTCTGGGCCCAGCATGGGTGGTCCTGGCTGTCTGCAGACACTCTGGTTCCGCGCTGACGATCGCCTTAGGTGTCCGTGGCTCAAAGGACCGAGACAGGCGCAGATAGGACCAGTGCGGTGTTGAGCATCAAGCACGTTCTTGCAATCACCCCCCACCTCCTAACCCAACAATATATTGCGGAATCTTGCACTATAGGAGGGCGACGTACGAACCCAGTGGCCACTACTGGCTCGTAGAAGTTCTATCTCGTGCGAAAGCGCCTCGGCTGCGACTGTCACAGCGCGCCCATGCGCCCCCCAATCAAGTAGGAGAATCCGCAACGTGCAGTCTGCGAAGGCCCACGTTGACCGACTTATGTGAAAAAGAAAAGAAAAAAACTGACACAAGAAAAACCCGCCGCGGTAAAAAAAAAAAAAGATCGGAAAGAAGAAGAAGACGAAACCGAGACTCTTTTCGTATCCATTTCTGAACTAAGAAAGTCAAAAGTTAGCGTAGAAGCCTCCCCGCGGCTCGAAGAAAGTGTCTCGTCTTCGCTCTTTGGATGCTCTAAGGCATCGGTGCAGATTCCTTGTCCCGTTTTGAGGCCACCACCGCACCAATTCCCAGGCTCGTTTGCTTCGAGGGCAGTGCACATTGGTGGCGGTGAGGGCCTGCATGAGGATATTTTAGCGGGCGAGGGGTCACCTCGCGACGAAATCTCGAGAGTCTTGAGAAGTGCTAGTCTCTCTCTCTCATCTCTGGCGGGACACCCATACCCCGACGCCGAACTTATCCGTTTCCCGATCTCATCATCCCGAGATCAAGCCGAAGCGAACTTATGATCACACAACTACCAGGCAGTTGATTAGCCGGGATGCGCGGGACACGTGCCTGCCATCCCCATCACAATGCGTGGCGATTCTTACTAAGGCGCGCTCACCCAGACAGCCCGCTTTAATCCTCGCTATCGAGGACGCAGCACAGCCCGATCCTGCTTTGGTGGAAAAGGATTTGAGGTTAAGTACACTTGTTGAGACCCGAAAGATGGTGAACTATGCCTGGATAGGACGAAGCCGGGGGAAACCCTGGTGGAGGTCCGTTGCGGTGTTGACGTGCAAATCGCTCGTCAAAGCTGGGTATAGGGGCGAAAGACCCATCGAACCATCTATAGGCTAGGTGAAGGATACTGTACACCGAGCAGAGCGCAAGTTTGGTGGTGATGCCGTGACCCGTACCGTGTTGTTGTTGTGTGGTCTCTGGGGTTCGAGCGCTGAGCCATGTTCTTCTTTGCACACACAATAGACCAAGCGCCCCGTGCTTGTTCCGGTGCGCAACGCGTACTTTTTTGTCCGCACCCAGAACGTATTTCGCGAAACATTCGAAGCCTCGACTCGGAAGGCGACCCCTCCGTTAGTATGCAGCGGGGACGAGGGGCGGCGTGGGTGGGGGGGCGGCGTGCGTGATGGCTCAGCCGGGGGCGCCCGTGCAGCAGCAGCCGGCCGCGGAGGGGTTTCCTGTGTCGCCCGCGAAGCCGACGAGCGGCGTCGTTGAGCCGTTGGATACGGCGGTCATGGACGAGCCCACACTCGAGCTGTATCGCTTGGTGAAGCTCTTAGTAGCGAACACGCTCGCGAAGTACTTCCAGCAGGAGCAGTACTTCAACAGAGACCGCGAACGATACTTCAAGCACGTGCGTTACCTCACAGCGAAGCTGTTCAAGATGGAGTCTCCTTCGTGTCTGGAGCCAAGTAAGCTGCCGCGTGTCGTGTCCGACATTTGTGAGTACGTCAAATCGCACGTCTCCAGCAAGGTCGACCGGCGCTCGAAGCTGCGGTCAGCCGCGCGGGAGCGCAAACGCCGCAAGCTCGACGTCGCTTCGTCGCCGTCACCCAACCTGGAGCCGCCCTTGACGGGGGAGAACCCGGACGACGACGTCTCCGTGGCCGAATCCGTATGCCACCTCCCCCCTGCCACTGTTGTCTTGCGGCATGAGGCTGGCGAAGCCGCTGCCCGCCTTTGTTATTTCTGCTGTGGAAGTCCAGATGACGCAGGGCTTCACCTGGCTGCTTCACCCGAGACACTCTTTTGGTGTGAAAGAAGCCGCACATCAACAAGAAGTCCTTCAGCTGCTCACATTGTGACTTTGTTCTGGATAGATTACAGTGCGTCACCTAAATTCGTTCAGACTCATGACCCAGGGACAAACATTGTCCCCCGCTCTCGAAACGCTGGATCGCCGTTGGGGCATCCACCTTTCTTACCGTTCACGCCCGTGCCGTCGGGGTTGAGGCACTTTTTGTAGCGTCTGTGATCGAGTTCCCCGGGCGAACGAACCAGTTTTGGCTCTGCCGGGTGTGTTGGAAAACAGCGTGTTTCATGATTATGGCGCCGCCGAAAAAGCGCGGGCAAGATCGTTCACCAGGTGGCTGAACAGGTCCCTTGGTTCTGGCTCAGAGGGGTTACCCGGCATAATTCGACGTTCGGAAAAGGGGCTTACAACCGGGAGCTCGAGCGTTGTACACCCCACTCGGAAAGCGCTGGTCTGACGACGGTCGTCCGCTGGCCAACCAACCGTTCCATCCCGGTCTAGCTGATTGCGCACGTGCACACACGTGAAACGCGAGGCTGCCACATCACACTGCGGCACAAAATGAAGTAGGAAGTCGGTAAATAAACCTGCAAAAGTACGTGCGCTCGGCTAAGGCCGGCGCGTGGCGAGACTCGAGGCAGCAGTTAAAGTTCGGGGAACAGCAAAGTTCGGGCGAAGCTAAGTTCGGGCAATGCTAAGTTCTGGTGAAGCAAAGTTCGGGTGAAGCTAAGTTCGGGCGAAACAAAGTTCGGGCGAAGCAAAGTTCGGGCGAAGCTAAGTTCGGGTGAGCAAAGTTCTGGTGAAGCAAAGTTCGGGCGAAGGTGAAGCTAAGTTCGGGCGAAACAAAGTCCGGGCGAAGCTAAGTTCTGGGTGAAGCAAAGTTCGGACGTTCTGGTGAAGCTAAGATCGGGCGAAACAAAGTTCGGCGAAGCGAAGTTCGGGTGAAGCAAAGTTCGGGCGAAGCTAAGTTCTGGTGAAGCAAAGTTCGGGCGAAGCTAAGTTCGGGTGAAGCAAAGTTCTGGTGAAGCTAAGTTCGGGCGAAACAAAGTTCGGGCGAAACAAAGTTCGGGCGAAGCAAAGTTCTGGGCGAAGCTAAGTTCGGATGAAGCAAAGTTCTGGTGAAGCAAAGTTCGGGCGAAACAAAGTTCTGGGGAAGCAAAGTTCGGGCGAAGCAAAGTTCGGGCGAAGCTAAGTTCTGGTGAAGCAAAGTTCGGGCGAAGCAAAGTTCGGGTCAAGCTAAGTTCGGGCGAAACAAAGTCCGGGCGAAGCTAAGTTCTGGGGGAAGCAAAGTTCGGATGAAGCAAAGTTCTGGTGAAGCAAAGTTCGGGCGAAGCAAAGCTCGGGTGAAGCTAAGTTCGGGCGAAACAAAGTCCGGGCGAAGCTAAGTTCGGGTGTAAAGTTTGGCCTCGTACCCGGGGCCCAGCACGGGGGGGGGCCGCCCTGGGGCAGCCTTTTCCCGCCGCCCCCCCCTCCGGTATTTCTCCGGGGGGCTGAGAAACTCCGCAAAAAACGCAAATTTCGGGCACATCAGGCCCCGAAACGACAGCAAACCTCGAAATAATCTTCGACCGGAAAAGTGTCATGGGCGGGGTTTGAACCCGGACACACCGGCCTGAAGGCCGACACCCGCTCACTCTGCCACCCATATACATTTTCCCAGGGGGAGAAAAAGCCAGCTCCGCGCTATTATCCAGTTCAAAACAATACACTTTTTTAGTGTAGAGAAAAGTGGGGTTGGCTCGAATAGAGGCTATTCACATTGCATGTTCATAGGACCTCCAGTCTCGAAATATATCTGCCTCGGGTGATCTAGTCCGACACCTGCTGCCGTCGGGAAGAAAGAAAGAGGGCAGGCCCATGGTTTACCCCCAACAGGTCAAAGTTCCCGCCTCTATACAACATCTTCTTCGAAGAAGACTTGATGCTGGCATCAATCGTGCTTGAGAGGCACGGTGTTCTGCCTAAGTACGTGCGCTCGGCTAAAGGCCGGCGCGGGGCGACAGCTGTTGTAAATTTGTTGCATTAGTTGTTAAAGTTCGGGAAACAGAAACGTTCGGGCACAGCTAAGTTCGGGCGATGCTACGTTTGGGTGATGCAAATTTCTGGTGAACCAAAGTTCGGGCGCAGAAGCAAAGCTCTGGTGAAGCTAAGTTCTGGTGAAACAAAGTTCGGGCGAAGCAAAGTTCGGGCGAAGCTAAGTTCCAGTGAACCAAAGTTCGGGCGTAGCTGAGTTCGGGCGAAGCTAAGCTAAGTTCTGGTGAAGCAAAGCAAAGTTCGGGCGAAGCAAAGTTCGGGTTCTGGTGATGCTGAGTTTGGCGTGTGGTAGCAAGTTTAGCCTGTGATGGCAAGTTCGGCGCCAGTACCCGGGGGGGTGACCCCCCCGGACCCCCTCCCCCCCGACTCCGTTTCCCGTGGTGTCCCAAACCACGAGATACTGAGAAACTCCGCAAACAACGCAAATTTCGGGCACATTGGACCCGAAACGCAACATACCTCAAGAACAATCTTCGACCGAAAAAGTGTGATGGGCGGGTTCGAACCCGGCCCTGAAGGCCGACGCCCGCTCACTCTGCCACCCCTATGCATTTTGGCAGGGGAAAAAAAGCTTGCTCCGCACTATTATCTAGTCCAAAAACATTTCACTTTTTCATAGACAAAAGCCGGGTTGGCTCGAATAGAGGCTATTCACATTGCATGTTCATAGGACCTCAAACATTACATTAACATTCCCCCCCTGAACACCCGCTTTGAATCCCACTCTTACACGCAGGCCGTCTTCGAGGCGGAAGATGTCTTTTTCCTCGACGACTCGAAGCCCATTCAGGTGATTTACGGTACCGACGCGGACAAACAGCCTTCACCTGAGTCCCCGGAGGGCCAGTGACCATCCGTTGATACAGCATGGCGAGTATCATCCCGGCCACGCGCCCAGGCGTTGATCCCAGAATGACCGATGCCCTCATGTGCGTATGCATGTGTGTGCTTTAGGTGATTCGACGTTGCCCGTAAGGACGCCGCACACGACGGTCGCACATCCAAAACGCCCGGCCGGCCGTAAAACCCGTGAATCGCATACCACATACGCATCTGCTCATACAGCAAACCTGGTGTGCCCAAAGTCGTTCGTGTGTTTAAATGAGCTTGACCCCCAGAAAAGGAAGGGGCACCTGCAGGCGGGCAAAGCGAGTGGGAGAAGCCTCTCCTCGGTACGCGAGGCTTTACCTCATCGCGACGTGCCTTTTCCCGCCTCTTATGAGAGGACTTCCGTTGTCTTTCACAGCGCGTCCTGTGTTGAGAAGTCGGGCAGGTAGGTGAGGGTGGCCTTTGTTTTCGTCAAGGCAAGGACACACGCGTTGGCGTCGTTTTTCAGTGTTGTGGCCGACGCTGCGTTGTCGTCACCCTCAGAGCCCCTCGAGACGCACGCGACTCAGAGATCCAGGCTGGGGAAAAAGCAACGACCGCCGCATGTGCCGCTCGGCGGAAGAGAGCACGAGGACTCCGAACCTGGGTCTGACTCCGAACTTGCCACCGGCTACCAGCAGCAGTTGCAACCGTCACGAGTTGCGCCACGATGGAAGCCCGCCAAGAGTGACCCAATTGGTGTCACGCAGCGGAAGGCTGGCATGGGTGCGGTACCCATCAGCATGCCGATGACTCTCCACTATCGCACAAGAGTCCAGCCTGCTGGTGCTTAGAAGCCCTTGTCAATACCACCCAACGACTGCAACACGCATGCACACTGCCGGACGCTAGTGTCTGTCAAGAGCAAACGTGGCACAGCCGTGTCTTAAAGGTGAGATGAGAGGCATTACCTCACTCTATCAAAGGACAATACCACCATTGCACAAGAGTCCAAAAGGCACGGGGACAGCGTGCAGTGGACTTTTCTCCGGCACGCACCCGTAGCCCGGCTTCACACCCTCAGAGCACCCCCGCCGTTACGATCTCCGCAACTCGCGAGGTGTCGGCGGCGCGCGCCGGACAATCTCGTTCATTGCCTTGCGGGCACAATTCAGCCGAAAGCCAGATTTTGTCAGACTTTGGGCACGCCGTTCAAGTGTTTTTGAGCACAAACGGGCCTACTTGGCGCGGCAGCCAAGCTGTACCCTCTACGTTCATCCCGTGCCCTTCTTTGTGCCACCGTTTTTCCAGCGGAGAAATCCCAGTACTGCTGCCAGATAAGCGGAATTGACGCAGAAAGACTCCAACGGCAGGAGTAGCTGTGTCTCTCCTAAGATAGCCCACCGGCTCCTTTTCTAATTGAAGACGGGCATGAACGGACTTGATCGGTCGGCGGAGTACAAGACGACCCTGTTGACTCCAGTCTGACTGTCTGCGATGTCACGAGCGGTGTAGATCAGGAAAGAAGGCTGAACCCACGACGCATTCTCTCATGCCGCAGGTAGAAAATCATATTGTGACAAACAGACTGAGAAGTGCGAACTTTCTTCACCAGTACCGTACCGTTCGCCGGGGGGCAAAGCCCCCCGGACCCCCCTAGAGAAAACCTTCTCGGTCTCAGAGCGGCAAAAGAAAGTTGGTCGGGAAACCAAGGCAAAAACGAAGCTGATAGCCTGCACAACACGGGGGTAAAAAAAATTGGGGCAGGGCATTAGTTTCCCATTCCAAATTCCGTCAGCTGACGGAATTTGGAAATCCGGGCGGCTCAAAAAATAAAAAAAAGTGCAAAAAACGACCTTCGATGAAAGAAGTCGTGGGGGTCCGGTGGAGGCGTGGGTTAGGCCGCTGTGCCACGAAGCTGAGCCGAGTGAGAGAGTCGAGGCTCAGAAGTAGCCCGGAGTTCGTGACAGATTCTTTCCGAGTTGACACAAGTGCCTTGTTCCGTGTGATATCCGGTCTGCATCTACTCGTGCCAATGATTTACCAGCACACAGTATCTGAGTTGTGGATGAATTTGAAATGGGCTGTTGTTCATTCTTCAGGAATGTGCACCCGGGGGAGCGGGCGAGGGTCACACAGGTGGCAAACAGTGCCACCAGTACGTTGGTGGGTATGTTTAACGCGACAAACGGACTGAGAAGTACAAACTCTTTCTCCACCTGAATGTAAAGTACCGTTTGCCGGGGGGCGGAGCCCCCCGGACCCCCCCCATTTTGGAAGGTTCGGGTGGCCCAAACAAAGGCTTCTCAATTTCAGAGCGGGAAAAGCAAATTGGCTATTGAGACGGAATTTGGAAAACTGAGGCAAACTGAGGCAAAATGAAGCTAATAGCCTGAATTTTTGGGGGGCACACAAAAAAAACCCCCCCAAAACAGGTTTTGGAATTCCTCACCGAAAGTGAAGTTAACGGGAGCACTGAACTCACCCAACAAAAAACCGAAAATCGGGTGGGTTTTTGGTTTGATTTACACTACCTCGGATTGGGTTGGCAGGAGTTTGGTGTCTGTAATCTTGGGTTGGGCAGAGGTTTTGGGTGTCTGTAGTGGGAGTTCTTTCTCCTATTCTGGCTGTGCTACAGAAGAAGGGTGAGACCTTTCATCAGAACAATCAACAGTAGGCTAGGTGTCTTCCGGAGGAGAACACTGGCAGAAGGTCCTGGCGGTGCCCCCCGGACCCCCCCTGCATTACGACTAACCAGAGAAAGTGGGCTTCGTGTCTAGTCTGAAGGAGAAAATGGGCTGCATAACGTCCTGGTCGCTAGGGAAAAAAAAAGAAAAAAAAAAAAAATCAAAAGAAAAAAGGAAAAGACACAACGAGCGAACGCATGATGGCCAGAAGCATCGCGATCCTCGCAGTGCTGGGGCTGTTGGCTGTGGGCACGGACGCCGGCAAAGGGGTCGAGAACTGCTCGCGGTGTTTTTATTCGTGCGATCAAGTATTCAACGGCACGCAGCTGTTCATCTTGCCGCAGGCCATGTATGATCTGGGGCTCGGCCTAGAGTGCGATCGTGTCATCGAGATAAAGCAGAACCACCCCGACCTCCGTATTGAAGTCTTGGACACGGAAGATTTGGTCGGCGGAGATGACTACGAAGGGAGTTTCCCGCAGATCAGTTCGATGTACAACGACAAGAACCCCCAACTCGCGTTGCTGGGGTTGGATACACCGTGGGTCGCCCCACTGGCGCACCACATGGCGGACCTTCCCGACTCCCTTTACACCCACATCAAGCCGAAGTTCAAGCCGTTGACAACCGCCGGAACGCGCGTCAGCATTCCGGTGAAGGCCAACCAGTTCCTCTGCTTTTACAGAAAGGACCTTTTCGACAAGTACAACATGGTGCTCCCCTTCGACACGTGGGACAACTGGGAGGCGGCGATGCTTGAGTTCCAAGCCAAGATGATCGACGACGGAAATGCGGACTACAAGCCGCTTATGTACACGTACCGCGGCCAGAGCTCGCGCATGACAGTCACTCTCGTCTCCTTTCTCTCCGGCTATGGAGGCGGCAGCATCGTCGAACCGGACGGCACCGTCAGCATCAACAACGAGAACGCCATCAAGACTATCGAGATGATCAAGAGATGGTGTGTATTCTTTTTCCGCCAGTTCCTCCAGGGCTACAAACGCACATGCGCACCGCGATTGCGCGTCTGGACCTACTTCACAGTTTAAAACATATCACCTGCCGCGGTAGCAATGGTGAGTGAACAAGGCAGAGCTTGATGCCTGGTCCCGATCTGTTGGTCTACGGGTGGCCGGATGGCACTGCAACTAAACCACGTAGGCACTCGACGATCCTTCACCCGAATGCATTGGTCGCGACTTCGCACTCACATACACAACAAGTCCTCAACAACGGGGAAGCTGCGGTGGTCTTCACGTACACGTCGTACTCCAACAAGTTCAGAAGCCAGGCAGAGAAGAACGGCTGGGTGATCAAGGCCGCACCCATCCCAGGGCCTACAGGGGCGGGTTGCTCGGGCCATACGGAGGTTGCCATGGCAAAGTACGCCACGGATGTCCACGATGTGGGGTTGAACTTCTTGAAGGACACAGTCGACGCTCTCCCGGCGTGGACTATGAAAAAGAACGACTACGAGCCGATCGATGTGCGGGTTTTCGATGACCCGGCGCTGTGGGAGCAGTACTGCGGGCTCAACAAGCTGATTTGCGAAAGCATGGAGGAGTACCCAGGGTTCTGGAGCAGGATCGTCCACCGTCCGTCCGCGGGTTGCGGGCCGTTGTTCGACCTGTGCATCGGTAACATTTGGTCGTCGATGATTAAGGCGCTCGACGGGACGGCAACCGTGGCCGAAGCCGTGAAGGACATGGAGCAGAACCTGAACTTGCTCCTCGGCGAATGGGAGAGCAGCGACGTGTATCCCGCGCGGGAAGCGTGGGGCGCCCGGAGGATCGTGGTCGTGCTGGTCTGCATTGCCTGCGGCGGCGCCTTGGTCGCGCTCTTCTCGTACGTGCTCGTGAAGCTGCGCATGCTGCGGAAGCCGAAGACGTACACGGTGCCGGTGACGGGGTTCCTCGGGCTCGCGGTGCTCGCGTTTTTTTTCGTCGTGCAGATCGTGATGATCCTGCACTGGAACGACTCCTATCGCGGCGTCTCGAACGACTTCTCGCGCACAGTCCGCCAGCAGCGCCTCAAGCTGCTGTCCGCCACGGTGGCGCACAACGCCGAGCTCAAACTGCCGACCGCCCCCGCGTTGAACATCATGAAGGCCACGCTCGAAGCGGATGTCGCGATCAGCCATTTCGCGTCGGGAACCGACCCGCGATCCCTCCTCCTTCTCATCGACCGGATCGAAGGCAGGATCGCCCTGACGTCGGACAGGTCCAAGCAGGTGGACAACGTGTTCCTCGACCAGCAAGCGAACATCAGCGATTGGACGATGTCGGCCCTCAACATTCTCGGGCCTTCCTGGACCACCAGGAGCGTCCCCGAGGAGGATTACGTGGTGGAGCTGGCAGGCAATGCCGTGTCTGTCAACATGGCCGCCGTTTCGGTTGTGCAAGATGAGAGCGACGTCAACCGGAAAGTCGGGTACCTGGTCATCCTGATGACGCCGCGGGAAGTTACCATGCAAGCCGCCGATGAAACATTGGACGAAGCCATTGACTTGTCGGTGGTCCTGTCGGTTGCAGGGATCACCATGTTGCTCTGCCTCTCGACCGTTCTGGTTCTTCCTCTGATCCACCTAGCGTCGGACATGGAAGAAGTGCGTGCGATGCAGCTCGACTCGCTGGACTTGACCAAAAACAGCCGGCTGACCGAAGTTGCGTCGCTCCTCCTCGGGTTCCAGTCCATGTGCGTGATGATGAACGAGTACAAAGCCTTCATGCCCAAGACAATCTTCAACATCGAGGACGACACGGACTGCGAAGACGGCCACACGCACGTCGACGTAACAGACGACGAAAAGGGTTCCCGGGTGACCAAAACGTCGAAGACGTCGAGATCCAGCACAAACGCGAACTCCCGCGCACGGTCGAAGGCCAACGTACTGATTGGGCTCGGGTCCATGCAGGCGGCCCGTGGCGTCGTCGCCATCGTAAAGTTGGCGACGTTGGTGGCTGCGAGTGCCGAACAGGCCGTCGAGTTGTTCCAGAAGACGCTGGCTGTGGTGGAGCAGGCGGCCGCCGCCACGATCGGGGTGCTCCACGCGTTCAACACCGGAAACATCGGCGAGCTGCTGCTGTCGTGGGGGCTTGCGGGGCAGGCGAACAGCAGCGGGGTCAGCATCGAGCGCTCGTGCAACGCGTTTTTGAAGATGATGGACGCTGCGACGAACTCCCTCACGGCGAACATGGCCATCGGCGCCGCGTACGGGAAGCTGCGAGTCGGAAACGTCGGAAACCAAAGCACGAGAGGCTTCGCCCTCATTGGCAACCCGATGCACGCTGCCACGGCAGCGGTCGAGACCGCCGACATCCTGTCGAAGGCGTGGAACCGCCACGTGGTGGTCACCGAAGACGACTTGGCGGTCGCCGCGTCTACTTCGTTCACGTTCCAGTCCGTCGACGTTGCCAGACTGGGCGAGCGCTTGCGCCTCCTTTCCGAGCTGACCGGCATCGTTGCGGTGGCGAACAAGGAATGGATGTACCAGCTGGCGGACATCCAGGACTCGAAGGGGAAGGAGCGGCTGCTAACGGCCTTCTTCCAAGACTGCCTGGCCGCCGGCAATTTCGCCCCCGAGGCCCTAGCCGCCCTGTCCGTCTGCGAGCAGCCCGAAGACAAGGTCGTCATCGAAATGATCGAAACGTTGGACGCCAGCCAGGGCCAGTGCCTGATCAGCCTCATCTCCGGCCGCTCCCTCCTTCAAGACTCTCGTTTCTTCGCCGAACGACTCCGCCTGTCCGAGACCCGACTCGTGAAGGCCCCCGTCGACGAGACGACGAAGTGACCCAAGTGAGTCAACGAAAAAAAAAAAAAAAATAGTCGCTAACCCAAACAACTTCCGCCGGTAGAGGAAACCTGCCTAAAGAAACCAACTGCCTTCGGGTGGGCTAGTCTGACACTTGCTGTCGTGACAGTGTCGTCGGGGGAAAAAAAAAAAAAAGCGACAAACGCCGCGAAATATGCCACATCCTCAAAAGATCATCCCTCCCCAGTAGTGATGCCAGCATACGCCTTATCTCGGGATCGCCAACGTATATTTATATATCAGTGGGGGGAGGGGGGGAAGGGAGGGGGGGAAAGAGGAAAAAGGGGATCCTTAATCGGGGGGAGGACGGGGGTGAAGTAAGCGGGCCACGAGCTTTACTGACTTCTGCATCGCGCGCCAAAAAACAGGTGCCGCTTGTCTACTCTTCCTTCCCCCGTATCAGAACTCCCATTTGTTTGCCACTTTTCTGTTCCTTAGGAGTCCTTTTTTGCCGAAGGGAACATTTTGGCTCGGCTCGTGGGTCAGTTGTGCGAACCCGGCCAAACACAAGTACTCATCCCGCGCCCCCCTGGTTTGTTCTCTACGCTGACAGGTTAACTGTTCACATGGTTCCACGATGGAGTAGATTGCTTTTGCTCTGCCCGGCCGAAGGTAGGTACAGGGGGGGGTCGAATAATAACACCTGCGTTATTATTCGATTTGTCGAATACTAAAAAAAGTTTTGGGTAGCCGAACAGGTTGCAGGATCAAATAGTGGTAGTGTTTTTAGACAACCAGACGTGTGTCAAATAACTGTTTGTTAGTATTCGACCCCCCCCCGTTGGGTGGTACTGTGGTTGAGGACTTGGTTCGGGAAAAGGCCCGGAAGAAAGCGACACCTCCATTCACCGCGAGTCACTGCAGATTTTGGTAGCACGGACAGAGGCTCCGGTGTTTGCAAACTTTCGCTCCATAAAG
This sequence comes from Diplonema papillatum, assembly GCA_030068145.1. Taxonomy (NCBI): domain Eukaryota; phylum Euglenozoa; class Diplonemea; order Diplonemida; family Diplonemidae; genus Diplonema; species Diplonema papillatum. The sequence continues at coordinate 58,156 of JAPJBO010000892.1, forward strand.
TCGGTAAAATAAGTAACGCCCATCTAGCGACCGAACCATGGAAATACGGGACGTACTTGACAGTTTCTTTCAACACCTCGCGTTATAGGAAGTACTCGAGGTGGCAGTTGATTTGCGCGCTATCCACAGTCGTAAATTTGTTGCATTAGTGTGTGGGCCTTTGAAGCGTGGATGATGCCTCTCGCGCTGCTCCCCTTGAGGTTCCTGGCTCATGCCAAAGCGCCGCCGCCCGGGTTAAGGGGTTGCGGCATCAGGCGTGGGCCAGGGCCAGGGAGACTGTTCGGAGGGGTCACCACCCACCGTTCGCGGGCTTCGTTACTTCACTGCCCCCGGCTCTCCCCGGCCTTCGTCATCCCGGGGGAGGGTTCCACGGCCATCCCCCCCCGCGTGGGGAATGGACTGGTGCTGTGCCGCGGGTCCTTCCGTGCGTCCTCGCGACGTCGCCGCTGTCGATGGCGTTATAGGAAGTACTCGAGGTGGCAGTTGATTTGCCGCGCTATCCACAGTCGTAAATTTGTTGCATTAGTGTGATTGTCAGGCCTTCGACTACCCTGAGCAACGCACACAGTCAAATCTGGCTAGCATAATCTTTCACAACACAAGCTCTTTGCACGCGGGGTGAAGACGTCAGGTTCCCGATGTCTGAGAGCGACCCTGGAATTCTGGGACACTCCGAAGTATAAGACATCCAGTTCAAAAAGTACAAAAATACAGGCCTCGCATCCTGCGGGGGTAAGCAACAAGAAAATGAAAGGAAGGGTCCACGAAGCAAAGTTGATGGACAGTCGAACGGCTACATCGTCAACAAGACAAAGTAGCTCACCAGCCAACAACTGCACCGCAACAAAAACTGCAAAAAAAAAAAAGAGAATCGTGACTTAGGGGACTAGTCCCCAGTTTGCATTCATCAAACTTCTGGCACCTGTCCCCAAAGAATTGCAAAAATGTTCCACAAGGGAACAACACCGACATTCTAGATAGATAACACCCAGTCGGAGACGGAAAAACTTCAAAAATGCTCAGCAAACCAATCAAATGAGACCGCCAGAAGCTTAGCGAGCACTGACTTCGTTCGACACAAAAAGTTCTTACAATATGTACGACATCAAGCTGAACGTCCTTCCCTAGGGGACATGTAGCTTTCAAGCAGAATTTTGTAACACAGAAGCTCACGCGCAGGGAATAACCTACTCTTGTGTTTGAGGTTTTAAGACGCTGGACAATCTACCAAACATGAAATGTTGGAGGAATGGGAAGCTCGTCGCCGCAAACTGTGGCGTTTTCGCGTTTTCACTTGTGTCCTGAATCCAGCTTTACGTAAAAACGATCAGGCACTGCGTTTAACGAAACCAACTCTGGGATAAGCCGGCAGCCGCTGCTTAACAGTGTATGCTAATCCATGTGGGTTCAGCTGTACTTAAAATAACTCAATGCTTAAGGCTTATCACGTGGACGGCCCTGAGATTACCCCCTCAGGTGACACCACTTTATCTTTAGCCATACTTCAACTCTCTTTTCCCATCACCACCACCATTAGTTTTGTGTCAGCCGCGGTTGTGCGAGTGACGAGCTCTTATTTCTCGGCAGCGAGCACAGAGACTATCTCTGCGCAATGTGTCCCCTGCTCAACGCTTTCAGAAGGGTTTTGTTCGGTTCCGGGTCCGAGGGTTGCGCCTGCCGCGAAGATTGGTCTCTGGGGAATATCAATGAAGAACGAGCAGCAGGAAGAGGAACTACGGTAGGGCACAAGGACTCTTCCGAACCGCTGTACTCCACTCCTCTCCACATGCCCACACTATGGTGGTGCTATCTTCATGGGGACCCCAGAGGACGTCTCGACAGCTTTCCATATATTCCGAGTCTAGAGGCTTGGTAAGTTTGAAAGTCCCAATCGAGCGAGCTACCCCGCTTTTTTGGGAACGCCAGAAGGTACCCCCATCCAGCACAGTTGTCTACCGACGTGGCGACATCCGCCCACCTTAGTAGTACGGGGCAGTACTGGGGCGACCGGATACTCCCGGAGAGATGGTCCCTGCACTCTAACTCGTCTCTCTTTCTCTCTCTATCGTTTTCTTGGGGTATCTCAGTACCGTATCTGTGCTTTTTTGAGAATGGTGCGAAGAAGCTTTGGGTTTTGGCACCGTGTGCTGTGGTTGACCTACGGGTCTCGGGTTCGGATCCCACCAGGCAGGGGCTTCGTAGCGCGCAGCGGGGTGTTTGGTGTTGCGTTGGAAAACGGAGCATCCGGCGCGGGGATCGTGTAAACGACCGGACTGCACAAAAAAGGTTCGGATCGCACAAACTGAACGTTCCACGGACGGACTGGTGTTTGTCGGACTGGGCATCGGGCGCGGGAATCGTGCAAACACCGGACTGAGCAACACGGTTCCTCTAGACTCGCAAAGGGTGCGTCCTGGTACTCTCAACGGTCAACCGGAGACGCTAAAACACCGGACCTTCAAACCTACACGCTACGTAGGACCAGATCTTCAATAACATAACACCGAACGAAAAATAACGCTAAAAAACTTGGGGGGGGACCCCTCAGAAAAACCCTAAAGAAAGTAAAAAGTTCTTTTCACAAAACAAGGGGGGAAAAAAACTACCAAACCAGTCAGGGGAAAGATCACGTTCCACCAGCCGCCGGGGCCGCTGCAATCCGGCACCCGCGAGATAGCAATCCGCTTGGGCAGGGTACCAGGCGCGATCTGCAGACTATAGTCCAGCGCAAGGCTTGAGTGGAGCAGCAATTTTACAAAGAAAGGTTGTTGTCCGGGATACCGTTTTTTTAGTACCAACAATCTTGCGGGTGCCCTTCAAGCATGTATTGTGCAGGCTGAAAATACGTAGGCAGCGTGTTTTGGTGTTGATCAGAATTCCTTACCTGAATATACACAGGGTAAATACAAGTGGGAAAACGATCAACCGGCACGCACAAACAAACCGAAGCGCCTGTCTTTTTTGCGGGCCTTGCGCGCTAAGCAGCTTTCACACCATCTCTCCAGGTGACAGCAGGACACCTCGTTCAGGTGACCTCCCAGATGCGAGCTGATTGCCGGCTGGATGCGGGCAACTGCACCTTCGTGCCACCGACACCCTCTGGGTACTTCCAGGTAACGCGCAATCGGCGTTTGGAACAAAGCGATCAACATCTAAAGCCCGCGCCCACGCGGCGTTTACTGTGGCTGGTCTTCGAAAGGGCTGCCTTGATGCTACCCAGCGAGTCGATGCCGGTTCACGCTGAGCAGCATCCTCTAGCCGGTCCATCCTGGTAGACTGTGATACATCGCCGTATCACCGTGAATGTTTCGAAGTTGGTCCAGAGTGTCCGCGGCGATCGTCTGCATTGGCCACTCGGGTGACCACCTTCGTACGTACCGAGTCGTGTTTCCGGCGCTTGCTCTCACACTCGCATTTTGCTGGTGTGCATACTCGCTTCGATTTCACGTGATCGGGACACTGACTCGGCGAGAAAGCATGGCAAGACGCCGAAGCTCGCCAAGAAGGCAAGAGGGCCGCGCCCCCGATCAGCAGAGCTGCCGGCGGGAAACATTCCGAGAACGGAGTGGATATCACCAGCCTGACCTCATCTTCGTCCATCGCATCGAGATCGTCTTCGGACGCCTGGCCTTTGACAATGCACGCCCACCCCTTGTGTGCCTGCATTTCAAGTTCACTGTTTCATGTGATCGGGCATCGCGAGATAGTCAGCGGCAGGCATTGCGGTCAATTTCCAAGGAAAAGGGGAAGTGAACAGTTTTTTCCTTGCAGAATCCGCCGGACCCCCACCGATAAAAAGGCTAGCCGTAGTTAAAGTGTATAAGCATACCTACTACTCATACTACCCGCCTCACAGCCTCAATGGTCAACCGGAGACCCTAAAACACCGAACCTCTAAACCACAATAAACGCTAAAAAGAGGGGACATTTTTCCAGAGGAGATCTTTGCAGCGGGCCCAGCAAACACCCGCCACGGACTCATTTTCGCCGAACCTGCCATGCTCTCAAAACGTGGTCAGTACCAATCTCGGTTTAAAGCCCGCAGAGACAAGTATGAGCCGCTCCGTTTTACAACCTGTTTAACATGCAGGGTCGAAACCTTGTGTCTTTTTGGTAAGCAGGGGTTTGGACCCAAAAAAAATGGCCACCATATATTTTTTCCGGAAAGAAATTGGGGGGGTTTCAAAAAAAAAAAAAAATCTGGAACCAAAACTGCAGTGCTTTTTGAGCAAGTTTCTTTTTTGCCCAAATTTTTTTCTTGGTGGCCATCGGCCCCGCGGCAGCGTTTGCCAAAAAAGACACATGGTTTTGACCCTGCATGTTAACGGTTCTCCTCTTTTTCTGCCTTCCTTTTCACGCAAGACGAACAGTCTAGATTAGCCAGATTCACAAAGCTTCTGAGAACAACGGAACCGTCTAGAAAAGTTTCGAAACAAAGCCACGCGTCTTTCTCCCTCTTTTTTCCACGCTTACAAGTAATAAGCATTTATTCGGCAAGATAATTTCCGTTTATTTTGTCGAGGTGTCGGTTTTAGTCCCGAGGGAGGCCCGAGGGGGGGTTTGCAACCCCGAGCCACGAGCGGAGCGAGTGGCGAGGGGTTGCAAACCCCCCCGAGGGCCTCCCGAGGGACTAAAACCGACACCGAGGCAAAATTGGCGGAAATTATTGCCGAATAAATGATTTTATTGGGAAAAATAAATTCCCGAGGATGGAAAGAAAACCATACTGCTTTGCAGTTATGTTGGTGTCTAGCAGAACGTTGCGTAGCAAATGTGCACGGCAGAACGTTGTGTAAGACGTTGAGCATATTGCATTGCAGTTACGTTGGTGTTTAGCAGAACGTTGCGTAGCAAATGTGCGCGGCAGAACGTTGTGTGTCTGAGACATTGCGTAGCAGAACGTTGTGTAGGAGTGGAGTTGTTGTAAGTGACAGGTCACAGATCAGGTGCACTTTTTGCAGGCACCTTGGCGTTCTTCAGAATGTCATCTGCCTCGCGCTGGCGCTTCGACGGCATCGGGATTTTGATTTCTTCCTCTGTCCTTGGGCTGTTTTCACAGTTGGCAGGATCAGAAAGGATGAATTAGACTCAAAACGAGCTCAAAACACGCGATTTCACTCACCACAGGGAGAAAAAAAATTTTGCGAGGGGTCTCCCCTACAGATTTCTGCCTACGACCTTATTTTGCGCCGCCAGCTATTTTCAGTTGGAAAAATAAACGAATTTATTTCGCCGCCAGCTATTTTCAGTCGGAAAAATAAACGAATTTATTTCCCTAGGGACAATAAATTTCATTTATTTGTTTCGACTGAAAATAGCTGGCGGCGCAAAATAAATTCCGAGATCGGAAAAAAATAAATTCGTTTATTTGTCCGGCCTGTGTAAACACAACGGAATCCTGTCAAAAAATAAACGAAATTTATCGTCACGCTCCGCAAGCCATTTCCACCAGAGGGAATTTATTTTTCCCAATAAAAAAATTAAACAAACCTCCGCGTTTTCTTTTCTTTTTCAAAAGCCCGTTTTCACAGTTCTTTGTTTGGAGAATCGGCAGGGTCCGAGCTTGCTAGTCTGCTGCCATTTTTGACCCCAAGGGGTCTGAAAAGGAGCTCAAACAGGCGGGAACAGCATAACTAGGTGGCAAAGACAGAAACCGATTAGGGTGAGCTATCACTCCATCGTTTTCTGGACAACGTCGCGTATTGGCGGTTGACCCCTTTTCATCTTCTCAATCCTTTTTTTTTTACCAGTACATCGATACTGACGGGAACATTTCCGGAACAACGGTTGCACACGAAAGAGAAAACGAAGCCAACGAAAAAGCGCTCATAAAGGAAGCTCCCCCCAAAGAGGTTTATACCCAGTACATGCGAAGAACAAGAAACCTTTGCCTTATCATTGTCATCGCCTCTGGTCAGTTGATGCTGATCGTCCGTTACTTCGTTTGTCAGTGCAAGTCCCAACTCTGGAAATGTTCATTTTCTCCCGGCGTTATGCAAATCCTGGCCAGTGGTCAGAACCAGCAAGTAGCAGCTAATCTCCTGGAATCGGTAGCTACCTAGGGGACTACGGTGTATCTGACTTTTTGAATACCTAAGCTAATTCACGATTTACCTAGCTACAGTTCTTCCGCAGCCCGGAGCAAAACGAAATCATCAACGCGTACCTTGTGACTCGGCGTCCGCGTAGTGCACAGACCTTGACGTTGAGACGGTCCTTCTTAGCCTTCTTCTCATCAGAACTTGAAAGACCGCCCTCATTTTCTTTTCTACGGGGGTGTCCACAGAGAAGTAGCTAGACCCCCCGAACCTTATGGAACCACCTGCTAAATGTCCTATGGGGCATGCTTGAGGCCCGTACGGTGGTGCTTGAAATGCACGACATTCGTGGCATGAAGACTCAGACAGATGCAACGCAGCACACATTTTCCGAGGCTAGAGGTATGCCAATAGCTCTAACGAGCCAACCCCACTTTTTGGGGTCCGGGGGCGAGAAGCCCGGGGGCACTGTTTTTAGCCGATTGTCGTTCCATGTTCTTTTGGGTCAATTCCGGCGACTCCGAGTTTTCTCGCCCCGCGATTTATAATGGGGTGTTTTCTTTTTTCACCTGCTTCAATCCTGGAGGCCCGTCACCAGGCAAGCCTGCTAGCCGTGTACAAGTTAGCCATGCTGTCTGGTGCACCCGGTTGTCTGCCTGAACAAGCCCCATCCCTGAAGGGAAGACGACCCTGAATCGGAGAATTTTTCTTCGGCTTGAAGTGGTTATGCCCCTATCTTATCCAGCGTGCCTTCAGGCTTGGGGGTACCCGGTGGTACAATTCTCTAAGGTTGATTGCTGTTTTACAGGGCTGCACGGCTGTAGCACCATCCTTTATTTATTACCGGAGCTCGTCGCTCCTGTCCACTCCCAAACACACCGCGATCGAAGGATCTCAGCAGATTAACACGATTCCGACGAAGCACTGACAGTCGTCGCTGTTGCCAACCCCCGTCGCTTGGAGGTGCAAGAAGGGTATCAAGTTTTGTATTATCAACTTTTGTCTTCATGGTCTGCAACAGTCTCCTCCGGGGTGCCGCAGTGTTGGAACAGTTTCGGCCTTAACTGTTCTGTAAATTAAGCGCGAGGCGCTGTTTTTGCAAACACTCTTCAATACCCCTCCATCCGTTATATCCCTCCCAAACCTCTACGGTCGGCTGGAGACTTAAGATACCGACCTTCTAAACCACATATTGTGCTACAATTGGTACACTACAGCTACAGTACCGTGTACATACAAGGTGTTCGCAATAGCAGAAAAAATGCTAGACCCCCCCTACACTTATTGTTTACATCGGCTGTTGTTACCAACATTATTTACACTTAGGGTAGGCGTTTTTTTTTTTTTTTTTTGGCCCATGTCCGTCGGCCCACAGAAATTTACGCGCGCGCGCGCAAAAAAAAACTTTTCAGAAAAAAAAAACTTTTGCCACAAGACTTTCTGCTACTGGATGTCACACCATATGTGCCGGTTATACTACTGGCCAGTCCGCTGTTGGCACTTTTGTGCCCGTTGTTGGTAGAATTCCTGGACGATGAGCTCAAAGGTGAGTGTGATGATGAACTTGATGTGTCCGAGGGGTTGCGGTGGCAGTCTAGAGTTCAACAGTCCTGAACGTTGCACGGGGTGCGCTTCGACAAAAACCTTCCGTAGTCGGAATAGACGATGCCACAGGAGAAAAAACACTCGGGTTTGAACTCGAGATCGCGGTTCGCTGGGTACGCTGCGAACAATAAAGCAGTGTCCCAGAGGACTGTCAATTGTGCGGGTGTCCGTCAATCTTGTATCTCTCTTCTGACATGCCCATTTGCGATGTCACGGTCCTACCGAACCACCGTGCGAGAGCCTACTGACGGCTGGTCGGTGGCATTTCCATCGGCGAGAATAAGCGCCAGCTACCCGCAGAGTATGGTGAACTTCAACTTCTGCTTCCTCCACCTTGTGCAAGGATGGTTGCTCTCGCGGCTTCTGCGGCGGTCTGCTGTTGAAACCCCCAAAGGCGGACGTCGACACCGTCACTTCGGGTTTACCCGAGTATACAAAGATGCCCTGCTTGGTGTAAACGGAGTTTGTCGGTACTTTGCCGACCCTCCTATCAGCAAGCTTTAGCCAGTGGCCACCTTGCAAACGGCGCCGGACTCACAAGATGTACCTCACCCACATCGAAAGAGACCAGTGATGTCTCGACATCCGCAGGGCAGGTGCTTCTAGCACACGGCAATTGGTTAGACGCCGTGTGCAACGAAGGCAGTCATGCTCAGGGATGTGCGGTCTAGACTGTCAGGCGACGAGTGCCGTTTTCTTCGCAAATATACCGCGGCACAAGGCATTGCCGCCGGTCAAGTACACTATGTCGCAAGCACCGTGAACGCATCGCTTGCCCCGCGTCCTTTTAATGCCTCCTCAGTCGAGTCTCAGATACTAGTAGCTGCTTCAGGCGTCGGAAGGCATAGACGCGTGCACTGCCCCGGACTGGTTCTGTGTGATAATCGCACCACAGTGGCAAAACCTCCCGACTTGCCGGTAAAACCGCGCACACTTTCGAGGCTGAGGCTGTGCTTGTATCCCGCGTGCTTCGTCCAGCAGGAGCTGGCTAAAGCTACGCAAATCTTGCTGTTTAGATTGACACCAACGTCAAAGTAGCACGATATTGCTTGCCCAGCGCACCAACCCAGCACCGGGCATAGTCAGCTTCAAAGTCAATACACACTGAGGTAAACAAAGTCTACGCGATTTGCATCGCCGTGAAGTATCGGTGTGATGAACAGGTTTTCGACTTTTCCCGAGCCGGACACGCTCGTGACTACGCCTGCAGTTGCTCTCACGACCGGTTCCAATGCACAGATCCCAAAAGTTTTTTTTTTGGCAAAAGTTTTTTTTTTCCGGGAGTTTCCAAAAAATTACGCGCGCGCGGACATGGGCCAAAAAAAAAAAAAAACCGCCTACCCTTATCGTTAACATTCAACTATTGTTAGCAAGTAATTATTTTTATTTTTCGGCGGGTTGGAGGAGACGCGCAAGTCAGAGAATGAGGCGGAGAGATGCCATATAAGAAGGATGGAAAGACGAAGAGGATCAACGAACCTTGCAAGAACGTGTCTTGTTTTGACTCGATGTCATATCGCATGCCCGCTGGGCAACACCACGTGTGTTCCAACCGATGCTGGCTGCAAAATGGTATCAACCTGGCACAACAACCAGGAAGGTTGGCTGCTTAGGAAGCCAACCCTGCTCCTGGCGGATTTCCCTGGCCCGCAGTACCATTCTGGTTCAAACTGCCGGAGAATCGTGGAAAATGGGAAAATGTTAGCAATACGTGTGAAATACAAGTATTGTTAACATTTTTCGTTGTTAACAATAAGTGTAGGGGGGGGGGGTTTATACAAACGCATCGTCCCCGTTTCTTGTGTTTCTTTCTCCTTTCACTGGGTACCAGGGAAAGCCTGCTACACGGGAGCCAAGCTTCACGTGTTCGGCGGTACTGCAGAGCCACGGGCCGACGGGTCAAGTGGCTACCGATTTCCCAAACTAAAGCATCAAGGCGCGGCGCACCTTGAGGCTTGGCGCGGACGGGGTTGTGGCACTGTGCTGCCTCCGACTCAAGCCTTGCAAGCTGTGGTTGACCGTCACGTTCCTGGACCCGGAGCGGCCTTTTTCTTTTTCACCTCAACACAAAACATGTTGTCGACAACTAGCAAGTAGAAGAACAAAATAAAACTACGCATTTCTTTTCTTCTAAGACGACTGAAAGCACAGACACAAAGACAGCTCAAAGCATTTGCAAAATAACACGAAAAGCCTCTAGGCAAAACCCCGTTTTCACACTTCTTCTCCTTTCACTTTAGAAGAGAAGCCCCAATTTGACGAAGGTCGCCCGGAGACTTTAAACTTCCGGAGCCTCAAGCGAACATATTCTTCTTTAACAAAACCTCAACAACCGCTAAAAAAAAGCCATACCAAACAAATTCCTGCCGGTAGAGGAAACCTGCCCGAAGGAATCAGCCGTCTTCGGGCGGGCCTTTTTCAGTCAGTGGGGGGGGGAAAAAAAATTAGCCACGCAAGTCCTTTAGAAAAAGTCTTGGCGCGGAAACCCGGGTTAACAGGAGTGAAAATCTCCTTGCGGGCGGATCCCTTGCCGTGGCTGTTCAAAGAAGAAAAAAAGGCAAGAAACAGTCAAGAAAAAAACAACATAGGTCGCAAGCTGCCAAACTGCTCGTCTCTCGGGATCGACGGCAACCCAAAAACAGTTTACCAATACAACAACAGAACAAATAAAAAGCTGCCGTCCAACTTCCGCAGGTAGAGAAAGCCCTCTCTTCGTGCGGGCTAGTCTGTCACTTGCTGTCGTTGGGGGACTCTCCCAAGCAACTTCCACTGGCAGAGAATTCCCGCCTTGGTTGGGAATCAACCTCTTGCGGATGGGCCAGTCTGACACTTGCTGCGCTTGCTGTCGTTAGGGAAGAAGAAAAAAATAACTCTAAAAACTGTAACTAGCAAAACCCCCCTCTGGGCCCGGGGTGTGTGGTGAGCTCTCAGCAATTGGTTATCAACACGGCGTGGCCTTGTCTTCGTGGACTGCGCCAGCCTCTTTGCATCAGCGAATCACTCCCCTTTGCTCTCACTAACGTTGGGGAAAAAAAAAAAAAAAAAAAAAAAAAAAAAAACAAAAGCAGCTACTTATTTATTACTGGAAACGGCCTCATTTTCCCGAGGGAATCGAATTGTTCGTTCGAGACTCCCCTGGAGGTGTAGCGGCTCCGTGTTTGTCTGTCGGATCTATGTTTGCGACACTAGTGTGTCTAGCGTGTGTATGTTTGTCTATTCATAGGAAACTCCACGGGTGTCCACTTCCAGAACCCGTCTCAGGCAGTCTCGTACGGCTTCTGACAGGGGCATGGTGTGCTTGTCCCGGCGGGAGCTGGCCGCACTTTTCAGCATTTTGCAGTCCTTTCGACCGCCAACTAAGGTTCGTTTTGCCTTTATCAGTTAGTTTGATGCCTTCCGCGCTTTGACCTTCTTGGGCGGCGTCAAAGCTTTGCGCTTCGACTGACACCAACTGCGCACTGTGTTAGTGTCGCCTACCTAAAGGCACCTTTTCCGAAAGGCGACACTAACACGGGGTGTGGCCAAGGGTGAAGGGAAATTGGTGTACTGGCACCGTGGTAGACAGACAGTTCCGTTCCCTCGTGCATTCTTCCGATGCTCACCGTAAACTGCAAACCCGCAAACCAGCCATCCAGGACCAGAACGCCGTAGTTGTCGGATGGTAGTCGTGGAAGTAGAGGGCAGAAGTCTACATACAGCACACTCCCACGACAGCGCGCGCTTTCTTGGCATGTGAAAGCGCGTTCGTTGACTCTGTCTCCCGCTACAAACAAGGCCGCACGCGGATGTGAACTCGCACGTTTTTGGTGTTGTTTTGGTCCTTCTCTGTTGGCTCAAAATTTAGACCGGCTTCGGAAACGAGATGATCGTTTGACACAACCGCACTACTCGACCGGCTACCAATACGTGTTGAAATCCCATTCAGTCGGCGAAAGACGGCCACTATTCTAAGTGGAGGCGTTGTTGAGGAACACAGATTTACATTGGCGAGGTGAAATCAACACCCGTTGATCACGCGAGGAAGCTTTCAGCTTCTTCATGGACGCGTGTGCGCCCGCTGTTGCTACTGTTACGGGTACCAGAAACCGCACTCTTTTCTTTTCGTAGATCAGCATGTTGCAAAGCCCACCTCTGCAGGCTTGTGCTTTGGTCATGCGTGTTTATAGATGGCGCAAGACGGGTTTCTTGCCCCGTCTTGTTTCCTGCTGGTTCAGTATCGGATCAGTCGAATTTAGGCCAATGACTTTCTCGCAGTCATGAGCACCGGGATGCTTGCTTTCTGCCACAAGCTTCAGTCAATCAATTTTTTCCTTCAGGTTGCTTAGGTGAGGTTTGCGCTTGTCTTGCGCTTATTCGCCAACCTGCAGAGGTAGATTAGGGGTTCATCGCCGATGTCCGTCGAATGCAGCGACACCATCTACGGCATGCTTACTTCGGCCAGGAGCAACTCTAATCCATGTGGTTCATGTACTCAAAATATTTCAATGCTGCGCCACTGCGCTGAGGCTTGTCCTGGGCACTTGTGCCTCATTATTAATGCCGTCGAAGCTCCTTCCAACCAGCTCTTCCTCTTCGTCGGCCCCAGTGCCTCGTCCACCATGCAGTTGAAGCGACACTAAGCAGCGGGACGGTAGCGATCCTGGGCTGAAACCGACAGGCAATTATGCCCCGGTGGAAAGATACCATTCGTCACCGAACAACAACCACCAAAAACCGTGCTGGCGATTTCTTTTTTTATCCAAAGCCTGGCAAAGAAAGAGATTTTACTGCCGGGCAACTTACTTTTCTGCATCACCGTGAGCTACTTTTCTACACTCCAAGCTTACTTTTCTTACACTCCAAGCTACTTTTCTTACACTCCAAGCTACTTTTCTTGCACTCCAAGCAAAACTGGTTTCCAGTGGTAAATAGCCTGTCATACTGACATCTTAAGGGGGAAAAAGCGGGCAATCCGCGAAGAATCTACCTCAACGAGAGCATTTTTTGCCACACCATGCTCCCCGCCTGCAGACCTGCCGGGCCCGCAAACATGGACCAAATGCGAAGAATGAGTGATAAGTTTGACGTTGGAAGAGAAAACAGGCCAAGTCCACGAGGTTGCTACTTGAAATTGGAAAGCACATCTGTACATCAACCTGGCAAGCAGATTTGCAAGAGTCAAACCTGCACCTACTACGATGTTGTCGACACAGCGTTGGCGGGCGGTGGCTGGCCGTGTAGCTCACTCGTGGTGCAGAAAAGTAAGTTGCCCCTGGCAGTAAAGCTATCTTCTTACCTCGAGAACGTTGTTTTCATGCACTCGGGTTTTCCGGATTGCCACTCGAGCCCTACGCATTTGGTCCATGTTTGCGGGCCCGGCAGGTCTGCAGGCGGGGAGCATGGTGTGGCAAAAAATGCTCTCGTTGAGGTAGATTCTTCGCGGATTGCCCGCTTTTTCCCCCTTAAGATGTCAGTATGACAGGCTATTTACCACTGGATCCCAGTTGTGCTCGGAGTGTAAGAAAAGTAGCTTGGAGTGTAAGAAAAGTAGCTTGGAGTGTAAGAAAAGTAAGCTTGGAGTGTAGAAAAGTAGCTCACGGTGATGCAGAAAAGTAAATTGCCCGGCAGTAAATAGCTATTTCCACCTGCCACCCGACTTTTCTGCACTCTCGTTTGCTACTTTTCCGCACTGGTGACCTACTTTTCCGCAATAGTGACCTACTTTTCCGCACTGCTGACCTTTTGGGGTTCCTAGTAAGTTGTTGCCCCTTTGTCAAGGCAATGCTGGAGTAAAGGTGGTCCTGAAGACGTTTTCAGCTTGAGAAGTGAGAGCCACAGCTCCAAAATGACAGGTAAAAGTAAGAAAGCGTGCCATTAAGAGTAAGAACGTGTGTCATTTGCGTCACACTGTCTTCCTTTTACGTGTCATCTTGCAGTTGTGCCCTCCATTTCTCCGAGGGACTCAAGGCGGTAACTGTTCTCATCCTTGAAATGCAGATGATGTCTTCGCACACAAAACTACGCACTTCGAGTACGCAAGGAAGCCTTCGTGTCTTCCTTGGTACTTGCCCGGCTTATTGCAGATGCAAGGACATCTGCTGCCCCGCTTGAACTACTCGTGCAGAAAACTACCTTTTTCTCGAGAATAAATAGCTGTTCCACACTCGTTTGCTACTTTTCCGTACTGTAGACCTACTTTCCTGCACCGTAGACCTATTTCTTTTTTGCACTTAGTGGATTGCTGACCACTTGCCGAAGGAACGAAGACAAAGGTGATCCTGAAGATGTTTCGAGCCGTGGGAAGTGAAGGGCACAACTGCATAGTGACAGGGAAAGTCAAGACATTGCTATTTGCTTCTGATCTTTAGCCATACTTCAACTTACTTTGTCATCTTGCGGCTACGCCCTTCACTTCTCCACGGAACTTAGGGTGGTAAACCGTTTTGATGTTGAAATACAGGCGATGTCGTCTTCTTTTGGCCAGTGCCTCCAGTACGTCGCCGCGACCTGAGGAAAGCTAGGAGTCTTGGTTCTTCTCGAAAGTGCGCTTATTGCGCTTGCACGTCTTTCCACCACCAAAACTCCGCCTTCTTCGAATTTGGCCTTCCCCCTGCCTGGTGTCAGTGCAACAAGTGCAGAAAAGTCGGGTGGTGCGGTGGAAAACCATCTCATTCACCCGAAGAAGGTAGTTTTCCCACACGAGCAGTTCCCGTGTGCCGCAGCAGCCGTACACTGGAACCTACTCGCGCAGAAAACTACCGGTTTTTCGAGAACATATAATAGCTCTTATGTGTGCATCTGTAGGGACGTCACAACAGGAAAAAAAAGTTAAACAATCCCAGTGCGTCATGTACGAACATCGGTTTCAGCGCCAGAGGTCGCCCGAAGCCTGGAAAGCAAGCGACACCTCCCGGGGCCAGGGCACCGACGCCACACAGGCTGGATAACGTGAAATCGATCTCGGGCCGACTACCTTCGAATTCCGACCGTTGCTGGTCCTTGCACGCTCGGGGGCTCACCGAGTGAGTGTACTCAACTCCGCCATGTTGTTGGTCGTTCGGCCTAGGGATGACCTCCACGATCCTTTTCCCGTCTTCATATATACAACCGTGCCGGCACCTGCCACCGCCAGCGCGGTACCGTTCTGCCTTGCCCGCCATCGAAGTACACGCACATGTGTGTGTTTGCGGGTGTGTGTCTGCGCGCCTGGGAACATGTCGTAATCTTTTCCGCGGCAAGCTCATGCTGCGTTAAAAAGAGCTGGTGGATCTGACGGCCCAAACCGTGAAAACCGAGAAGAGTAGAGCTTAACCAACACTCGTATCTCAAACCCCTGCAATGTGCATTCTGGCCCCCTTCCCGGCAGAAAATCCATAAAAAAAACGATTCCCCGCTTTCTTATGGCTGAAGCTTTGCTAACGCCGGCGACGGTCTCACAACGGAGTTCAAGCAAACTTCCATTTCCACACGCGATCTCACCAAACCTTGCGTCTTACTATTCTTTTTCAATGGTACAGCTGTGTACCGAAAAAAATCATTTCCGGGACACCGGTTGCACAAGCTAAATGAAGTCCAAAATATCCCGCGCGAGATCTTTCACTTTGAAACCGCGCTCAGCCCCATCGTCCGTAACTTCGTTTATCAGTGCAAGCCCTTCCGAAATGTTCGCACCCAAGCATCCAATCGCAGAGAGCCTGAACCGAAACCAGCAACCCAATACTTTGAGCTCATTCAAAAAAAGCTACCGGCAGCCGACCGCGCCGAAGGCACAGCACAGCGAAAAAGAAGGAGAACCCCCCACGATACACGAGTTCCCGACACAAAAAAGATCGTGTTCGAAAACGTCTGTTGCCGATCGTCAGGCTTAGAGTGTCCCCTTTGCGCACCGCTGCTGGCAGGTGCGACTGCGGGAGACGAAACCGACGAACCCGGCCCCGGCGTTAACTGCTCGGATTTTTTTGCGGCCAAGTCTTTCGCGGCAGTCCTTCTTTCAGTCTCACTCGCACCGCCGTCTACCAACCTGGAGGACAACACGAGAAATCGATTAACTCTTTTTCCTTTCGAGAAGAAATCCTTCTTGCATTTGCAGCCAATAATCCGAGGAGGCGCGCCTGTTGCACACTCACGAGGGATCATGTTTTGCATTTGCAGCCAATACCCCGAGGAGGCGCGCCAGTTGCTCACTCACAACATGGAAGGAAGCGTGCTGTAACTCACGCGCAACACCCGGTAGCGGACTTAAGCGCCATCAACATGATCAGCATGCCCGTATCGAAAGCACGGGATCGTCGGAAGCACAAAAAGACCCATTGATTACTGATCGTGCTCTTTCTCCTCCTTCAACCTCCGTCGAAAGTGCGCATCGGGTGGCCCCTCCGAGTATTTGTTAAGCTATGGCCGGTTGCGGCCTGCTGCATCTCTGCTCTATACGCTGGTAGTCATAGACATGGCTGGTGGTCAGCAACATCGGCGTTGGCGAACCAATCAGTGCCTCTGCCGACTTAGCCATCAACCGTTTCCGCCGGCGTGGAAACGGCTGATTGTTTGCAAAGCCCAAAACTGGTTGTTTTGGGCTTTGCTTTTTATTGGCAAGCCATTTTCAGGCGAGAGAGCCACCTCCCAGAAGTAGTGCACAGTCTTTGGTCAAACATACCGACCTCAACAACCAACCTAACATTGTGGGGCGACCGGAAACTCCTCGGAGAGATGGTCCCTGCACTCTAACTCGTCTCTCTCTCTCTCACACATTTGTATACCACATTAAGCTTTGGGGGGGGGAGGGGGGAGAGACTATAACGGGCGCATTGCTATTCAAATTGCCGAATGATAGGTAAGCCTTGGCTCAGTAATGCAGTGCCAACAAAACCAACAAGGGTCGGAATAGTGAGAATCTTAGCACATCTCCCCAGCGACCAGCAGGTGCACCCATAGCAACTCGAACCAAGTCACGCAGTCGCCCGCGCTGCGATACGAGCTCGAGTGCTTACTTCCAACCCTTCAGCGGTAAGCAATAGCGAAGCCGAACGATCGAAACCTGTTCACCGTTGATCAGCAGTTGTTATCCGACCCCCCTAACTCCCGGTGCTGAGCACAAACCATTCTAAGCACGTTCTTGCACCCCACCAGACGTACACCGCCCCCCTGTCTGCGGACATTCAGGATCCAGGCAGATGATGACCACCTTATTGAGCCGGTCCGTCCCTATCTCTTGAAACTGCATCGAAGTGCCTGCCGCTGTTAATCACAGTGAATCACAGTCAACCACGGTCTATCAGGTCCATCCCTAGTCCCTAGAGCTGCATCGAATTGCCCGGTGCTGTATTCTTCGGTCTATCACGGTCTATCACGGTCTATCAAGAGGGGATGGACCGGCTCACTTATGTGTGCGTGACTTAGAGGACCGAAACACGGTGCAAAGTGGACGAGAGCGGTGTAGAGTCCCAAGCACACTGTCCCAATCCCCCACCCCATCTCCGGAAAAAAGAAAAGCCTCATCCAAATCAACGAATTGCCCGGAAGAAGCGGTGGGCTCCTCCCTGGCGAACTCAATCCTCCCAGGCATCTGGGGCTTGGCGAGCGACACACCATCCGTAGAGCGGGGTCTTCGCGTAAAAGGACCTGGAAGGATGGTTCAGTGCGCTCCTTGGAGAACACTATTCCTTCCTTCTCCAGGCCTCCTTGCTCCCTTATGTGCCTCCCTCTTTCCACCCGACCTTAGGTCAACACCAGACTCACACCGCTGTCCTGTCTGCAGACACTCAGGTCTGCGCTGATGATGGTCCAGCCTTATTGTGTCCGTGTCTTAAAGGACCGAAACACGGCGCGAACACTGCGGTGTCGAGCACACATCCATTCCAAGCACATTCTTGCAATCCCCCTACCTTAGCTCCCTGCAACAGTTTCACCCCATCTTACCAAGCGAGGCGTTGCGGGGTGTGAAATTGTTTTATGCCGACCCAACGGTGGCTCCACAACGTACTCTACCAGCACTCGCTCCCGTTTTTCTTCCGAAGGTTATTCCGAAGTTTAGACAGATGCACATCCGCGTTACTTTTTTGGCAATGCTCCCAAAATCCAAACCTGAAACATACCCAGTTTCACTGCTCCCAAAATCCAAACCTGAAACATACCCAGTTTCACTGGAGTGCCCGTTCCCGGCGAGCGAAGAGGGAACGAACCTGTAAGAGTGCCAACGCTACTCTTTCTATAACGTAGTCTATTCATGTTAACCAACTACATATAAAAGGTGTCACGAGATAAGCCGGCAGCCGCTGCTTAACGGCTGTGGTCTGAGTACTTAAAAGTTCCCAATGCTTAACGGCTTTATCACGTGGGCGGCCCTGAGACCACTTTATCGTTAGCCATACTTCAGCTTTCTTGGTACTAACAGTCTTGTGGGTGCAATGTATACGTGCAGGCTAAACGACTCAGGCGGCGTGTTTTGGTCGTTGATCAGATTCCCAGCCTGAGAACGACACAGGGTAAATGCACGTGGGAAAACGATCAACCGGCACGCACAAACAAAACGAAGCGCCTGCCTTTTGTAGGGTCTGGGGGAGGGGTTTTGAGTCAAATCCAATCCCCCGCTTGTTCTGTGGCGCAGATATCTGTTTCGTCGCAGTATAAGATTTAACCAGGCGACCGCTGACTGCTGCGAGGTACACACGTCCAAAGTTCCACGTGCCTTCGGAGCACGTCGCACCGAAGCTCAGTCTTCTTAAAAGCGAAGAAGAAGCGAAGGTGAATAAGAAGTTGCGCTCACCGCACCATGCGAAGCTTGTGTCGAAGCCAGCACAGTGACCCCATCTGCTCTGACCTGTGATGACCGTCTTGTGTTCAGCGAAGCGACAACCAAGCCCGACAACCCAAACCACCAGTACTTTGGTTTGGAAAATCTGTATGAAAATAAGATGACTTTCCCCCATAAATCCCACCGCTTAGTGTCGGTATACAAAGGAGTTACCCTCCCCCAAGACTTGATGCTAACATCAACCATGCAAAAGAGGCAGGGCTCTGCCTAAACATTAAGCTAAGGTTTCCCCCCCCCCAAAACGCCGAAGACCGAGCGAGCGGCGCAAGGCTTGCGGATTGGTGGGGAGTTATGCCCCTGATGACAAAGCGTTCAACTCGAGTACGATACCAATCTCAGCCTGCGTCATTGCACTGCGAACAACTCTGGTGACTCTGGAAGCCTGCAGTTTCCAAGCTACGGTTTGTGCGAACTTTCGACCAGGGCACTTGAGACGTTTGTCCGGTGCGTGTTTATTTTCGGGGAGGTTCAGCCTGCCCGTTGTAAATCTGAAATCCGAAAATGTCACCCGTCCGAAGCAAACAATTATATCGGGGAACGGACTCAGTGCGGCAGCTCGCTCACATGGCACTGCACAGCACTACTCCTGCGTTGACACACCGTGAATGAACACGGGGAATACCTTCAACCAACCCACACCACGGATGTCAGGTCGGGGTATTGATTTGCCTTGGCTGTTCGCGACCAAGCACTGACCCGCCAAGAAGGAGCAACCCTTCCCTTGGCTCGTCCGACAAACTGTCGTCGGGAGGGGAGGCAATGGCGGCACCTCACGCGTTTTGTTTTTGTTTCTTTGTTTTCTTTCGTTTTTTTTTGTTTGTATAAGCACCTGCTTTGTAGGAAATACTTGAGGAGGCTGCCAGCTGCAAAAGATCAAAGGAGGGTAAATGTGCTGCAGCCCACACGAAACACAGCTGAATCTGGGTTTAGTGGCGGGCGTAAGCGTTCAACAAAAAAGACCCACTTTGTAGTTGTATTGTTTCTCCCCCTCTAGCCTCCTTCGAAGTAAGCACAAGGCAGCCCCGGGCCGTTTTATCCAAAATATTCCTATCAGCATAACTCGTTGTCATTTACCCCCCCCCCCCCTGAGGCCTAAATTTTGGCGGGGGGGGGTAATTTCCAGGGGGGGGGGGGGGGGGGGGGTGTAGGTCTAATTTAGAGATTCGTGTCGAATTTGGTGACGCGAATTTAGTGATGCAACGCCGAATTTAGTGATGCAGGCCGAATTTGGTGACGTCGAATTTAGTGACACCGCGCCGAATTTCATGTGCAGGAATCTTTGGTGGCCTGGTGAGGTGACATTTTGAGTCATGTCCAGAAGCTTGAGAATTATTTTTAGTCTCGTACCCAGGAAGTCAGGACATATCATCAATCAATGCCGCCTAAACACTCTGGGCTTATCGTGATCTGTACACTGTAGGTGAAGTGTAGAAGTGTAGCATGTTCGGATGTGCTTTGTTTGGAGAGCGTATTTGGTTTTTTTTGGCCCACATTGATGCATCATGTACTTGATGCGACGCGGAACAAGTGCTGACAGCACCGCCCGGCGAATAGAGGGCCGCAAAAGTGGCAAATCAACTGCTTAGCAGCCAATGGCCTGATGGCTGAGTGCACACCTAAGCAGGGCTGCATCCTCGTGTTGTAGCCGTGTTGTGTATAAGGCTTCGTGGGGGCCTGGCCAACCACCTCATCACAATAGGCGTAAACTTTCTCGACAGTGATTGGACAGTCGGGATGCCGGGGGCGGGTCTCCATGAAGAAGAGAAAAGTAAAGCAAGACCTGCCCCCTGCGCCTGCTGTCTCCGGCTGCTTCGGCAGACGAAAAATACTACTACTACTACTACTATTGCCAACGAGGAAAGACAAACCAACCCCCAAGCAAAAAAACCGAAGAGCTGCAAGCTACTGCAAGAAACAGTCTATAAAGCGTGACGCCACATACCGTCCTTACACCCTGCACAGAATCGTCAAAAAGACACAGAAAGTACGAGGGCTCTTTCGGGAAGGGGCAGATATTCCCACATACTTGCGCCACGAGCCCGTTTAGAAAAGGGAGTAGTACCCACGCGGGTCGATACCGACTACCCGAACAATCTGAAGGGATGAAAAGTGTATGAGGTGCCAAGGGCTCAATCTGAGCGGTGGTTCATGCGGTGAACGTATAGGAGATATTACCAGCTGTTGCGTACGTTTGTTCAAGCTATGGCCTCTCTCCCGAAGGGCTTGACCCGTAGCGACATCAAAAACTGTGAAAGAAAAGAAGAGGCGAACTGAGCAGAGTAAGCCGTCCAGATTGCGAACTGAAGAGTACCACCGCCTAGCGGACGGACTCAACATTTGGCATACCCGCACGGTTCCTCAGCACGTTCCGGTGCCCAAAAACAGAAAAAAAAACCGAAGCTAAATGAAGTGCTGATCGAATTCTCGCGGTGCAACAAAGCTGTAATGAAGAGTGTTTGCGAGCGGATACGAGTGCAAGAGTCGGAAGACAAAGCCGCAGAGTGGGCAAACTGGCTGAGAAGTGAATTGAGCACCCGGTAAGAGAGCGAGCAAACTGATTTGGCACCTCAATTTCTTATTTTCTTTCTCTAACTGAAGCACGTCACCAAAACTCCTTGCCAAACAAACAAAGGTCGCAAGACACCAAACTGATCGTCCTTCGGGATCGACGGTAACACAAAAAGCAAGTTCAACTGCCTCCGGGCGGGCCAGTCTGCTACTTGCTGTCGTTCGGCGAAAGAAATAAATGAAAAGAAAGTAGCACACCCACACAACCGGTAGGAAACGTATGCCTGAAGGAATATACCGCCTTGGGGTGCGGCAGTCTGACCACAGGGCGGAGGAACAACGAACAAAAAGAAGAGAACAAAACGAACTGAGGCTAAAGTTACCAACCGACTTCCCATTGATCATTGGAGACAATACCACCGCTAGTTGTGGACTGAAAAGCGAAGTCTACAACAGGGCATTAGCTTCCCATTCCAAATTCCGTCAGCTGACGGAATTTGGAAATCCGGGCGGCTCACAAAAAACAAAGTGCAAAAAACGACCTTCGATGAAAAAAGTCGTGGGGGTCCGGTGGGGGCGTGGGTTAGGCCGCTGTGCCAGGAAGCTGGCTGGTGATCAAGGGCTGGGCTGGCGGTCAGGGGCTGGGCATCGGTGGGTCGCCGCTGGACATGGTGGGCTGGCTGGCAGAAGTGGGGCTGCCGCGGGAACTGAGCCGGGTGAGAGAGTCGAGGCTCAGAAGCAGCCCGGAGTTCTTGACAGATTCTTTCCGAGTTGACACAAGTGCCTTGTTCCGTGTGATCTCCGGTCTGCATCTACTCGTGCCAATGATTTACCAGCACACAGTATCTGAGTGGTGGATGAGTTTGAAATGGGCTGTTGGCTTCAGGAATGTGCACCCGGGGGAGCGGGGCGAGGGTCACACAGGTGGCAAACAGTGCCACCAGTACGTTGGTCGTATGTGTAACGCGACAAACGGACTGAGAAGTGCAAACTCTTTCTCCACCTGAATGTACCGTACCGTTTGCCGGGGGGCGGAGCCCCCCGACCCCCCCTTTTGGAAGGTTCGGATGGCCTAAACAAAGGCTTCTCGGTTTCAGAGCGGGAAAAGCAAATGGCTATTGAGACGGACTTTGGAAAACTGAGGCAAGATGAAGCTAATAGCCTGGTCTACAAACACTAAAAAAAACGAGAGAGAAGCACAACATGAAACCGTCGACCGCACAAAAACTTTCACTTTAAAAAAAAGCGAACCTTCTCTCTAAGAAGATCTACCAAGCAAACAACAGTCAAAAAGACTACCAGACCGATCGTCCCTCGGGATCGACGGTTGCACGAAAATATTTTGACGAGAAAACGACCCCCGCCCCCCGCAGCAGTGATCCGAGGAGTCGTCCCCCGGTTGCCGCGCCGTTTTCCCGGAGGTTTGCTGCAACCAGAAACTGCGTCCCCCACGATGTTCCGCTTTTCTCCTCTTCTTTGTAGTACTAACAATCTTGCGGTTGCCCTTCAATGTATTGAGCAGGCTAAAAATACATAGGCAGCGTGTTTTGGTGGTTTATCAGAATTCCTTACCTGAATATAAGCAGGGGAAATACAAGTGGGAAAACGATCAACCGGCACGCACACACATTTTGTTTGCCTGCGTCGCACTCGGTCTTGGCTGGGGACATCGTAAATTAATCTGTTTTAGCAGACCGCCTCACCCCTGGGTTGCTTAATCCTGCCATGCGCTTGCAGTTTCTACTGTGTAATATACTACGAGCCCATTCACCTACCCCCCTGAGCTTGAAAACGCGAGAGGTAGTCACGAAAGAGAGCAGATGCAGATTATCGCCACAGATTCTTTGCATTCTGGCCTAAACGGTAACGCGGCGATTACACTGAACTGGCTCATACTATCCGTCGACAATAATCTGTGACGACAGACTGCGCAAGAACAGTATGACGTGCCGACTGTTCAAGTTTGGAAGCGATGCGGGTCTACCCCCTACACGACAGTGTAAGCAAGCAGCTCCGTCGAGTATTTCCCCGGCAAAGTCAGTGGAGTTCTTTCCCCATGAACGCACAAGTCTTGCGGCGGCAAGAAGAAGTCCATTTGCCGAAAATCACCCGGAGACGCCGAATACCTGGTATTCAGCGGGTGACGCATTCGATCGAACTTCCAAACAAATGCCTTTTAACCCGCCCATTTCCGGGAAACGACGTTTTGTATGCTACTTTTGAAAGGAGACGGTTAGCAGCGTATCGCGTTGTAACTAGCGTAGACGCGCAGAGTGCACAGTGCGTTGCTCAGGGTAGTACGAGGCCTGGGCGAACACCCGCCCCCCGGTGTTAGTGTCGCCTACCAAAAGGCACCTTTCCTAAAAGGCGACACTAACACGGGAAGCCGTTGGCTCCGAACAGCCGGTTGCCGCAACCCCTAAACCGAGGCGGCGGCGCTCAGGAACCTCAAGGGGAGCAGCGCGAGAAGCATCATCCACGCTTAAAAGTCCCACTCACGCACAAATGCAACACATATCAGAACTAGTGTCGAACAGGAACTACCCGTGTGCACGCAATTGGCCCTGTGACCGAATGTGTGTCTGCACATTCGTGCACAGGGCCAATTCCCCCTTCCCAGGTCAAATTTTACTTTGCTCGTTATCGCAAGAACGAACAATTCGACTCTTTATACTTCGTATAAATAATTACAAATAAAAAAAACGTATACCCCCCCCCCCCCCCCCCCCCGTGCATAAGATGGATGAATAATTCGGATTCTGGCGGTATCCATCTTAATCAAGGGGGGTATCCATCTTAAACACGGGGGCACTGTAGACTACAGTGTAGTCGCCTTACACGGGGGCACCTCACCCCCGTGTTTAAGATGGATTGGCATTCTCGCCCGTTATCCATCTTAATCAAGGGGAGTTGGCTATCCATCTTATGCACGGGGGAGGGGTAGATACGTGTATAATAATACTGGGAATCACTGCGCGCAAAAGAGAGGTCGGTCTCGTCTATAGATTCGTTGTTTTAAAACCACCACATGCGCCGGCAAGAGGTCTGAAGCAACCATCCCCTGCCGCAGCCCCAATCAAAAACTACGCCATTGCCGAGCAAAAGCATTCGGTCAGCCCCGAATCAAAAGGGGGTCAAATCCAAATAAAGCAATCAACCTGCGTTTTTCCACAGCGATCGTCCTGCTCCCAGACGCTGGTGTTGGCTTCAGAGAACAGGCACCCGACCGCACGCCCACCAGTTTTATGTGCAGACAGAACACTGGAGGGAGGTACGCCGGCATTCGCGTGGAGAGAGAGTGGTGGAGTTTATGCATGGGCAAGGCACCTCTGTACGCCGTAACGGATTACATCCGCGCTGGAAAAAGGAAGACTGTCAAACTTTGCAATTTTGCTCTTCTTCTTACCATCGGGGGTTTGCGTTGGGGGTCGAGTGGTGGGCTGATTCAGGATCGCAGACACAAAGATTACGGTAGCCAGGGTTCGTGTTGGAGCTGTCCACAACGGCACAAAATATTTCACCACACACCGGAACTGGGTGCAAGAAGCGCAAAAATCGACTGTTAAACGAACTTGTACTCGTTGTGATCGTACTCGGCGTCAAATAGCCGTTCTCTGCTTTCCGTTTCTGCTTGTTCTGAAGCCTGAGGCAGGCGCACACAGGGGACAGCTCGCGGGAAGATAGCACCCATACCTGCGTCCCGTATTGGTAACGCGGTCAACGCGGGCCACCTAGGGGACTACATTAGGGTTATTCTTATATTCTGGCCAGGATCGCTTGCTAGCCAAGGTTTGCACTCGGGGCCAGAAGTGTATTTTAAGCGGAACGTGCCTTCACCGCCACGAGAAATATTTTCGTCCCCCTGCGCGAAAAAAAAAAAAATCTTTTTCTAGTGGGGCGACCGGATACTCCTCGGAGAGATGGTCCCTGCACTCTAACTCGTCTCTCTCTCTCTCCCTCTCTTTTTGTGTTTCCGGCGATATTCGCTCAGTCAGTTGCCTGTGACGGCGTTCATTGAGTTGTTTGAATTAGTTCACTTACAGTAGCTGCTGATCTGCTGCGATGGTCTGCGGTTTCCAAAGCGGAGCGATGGCGGAGCTGCGGACGAGTGCGGGGGAGGCTGATTTGATCCATGGTTTGCGCGAACTTCTGTTGCATAAGGATGATGCAGGTTGGGAGGTGTGCTGATTCCTGAGGGAGTTGAGGGAATGGTGATTGGGTCGGAGCGTATGGGGCTAAGAAACGGTTGCTTGGCCAGGAGAGGGGTTTGAAAGCGGGGGGTTTATCTGCTGCTGATCTGCTGCGGTGGACTGCGAGTGACAGAGCGTAGCGATGGCGGAGCTGAGGGGATGTTTGCAGGCTGGTGCACGGGAGAGTTGGTGATGATGATGTGCAGGATGTCCGCTGATAGCGGGGAGTTTCGAGGAGGATTCTTGACGCGCAAGGGTGTTGGGGGAAGTTGGGTACCGCGAGAGTAGTTTTTTTTTTTTCCAGCAGATTTTTAGCCGCTGCACCAGATCCGGTAGAAAGAGAAGCGATCGTTTTATTTCTTCTTTTTTTTCACCACGGGTTCGGTCCTCAAACGGTGAGATGGAAGCCCCCCCGGCTGTCATTTGGGGAAGCAAGCGAAACAAACAACTCCCGCCATGTAGAGAAAACCCTCGCAAAGGAATCAACCACCTCCGGGACCGCTACTTGCTGTCGTTGGGCGAAAAAAGAAGTCCATCGTCGCCCGTACACCAATTCCAAGCGAACATTTCACTCTACAACAAGCACACTTGCGGTTTCAAACGAGCCTCAAAACGTCGAATGGCGCCGATTTGCACGCCCACACGGGGTGGTTACAAAACACAAAATTACCAATACCCCGCCTCAACCGGCGACTTCTTAAAGCTCGAAACAGTCCAAAGAAAACACCGAAAATAACACGAGACACGTGTCGGTCGTGGTAACACGACCGCCACCTACTGCGACACCATGCACAGAAGGCCTCCCGTATGTAAGGTACGTGGAGAATGGCCGAAACCACAAACGAACGGCAACAAAAGCACTCACCGGCACCGTACGTGTATCTACCGAATTTATCAACACGACGCGAATGGAAGTTTGTTCAATAAGCCACACGATCACCCGGAAACTCTAACCCGGAGTTTGAAGTGAACTTCACTCTAGAAATACATAACGTAGTTGTTACCTAGGGCGACGTGTGTAATTCTCACCCCCCATGTGACGTTCGAAACTGGCGCCCCTCTGCGATTCTTGCGATTTGGGGGGTGGCAATCGCACACGTCACCCTAGGCATAGTGGTCAAACGATTCGTATTCTCGCATATTATCGTCGGACTCAAATGAGTACCACACTTTGCCAGCTTTTCGCTACATGCCTCCAGAAGAGTCACTTTTTCCGCGCTTTCGTTGTGGTGCAACCCTTGTCGGTCCTGTTGCTGGAAGTTACTTACGAGTTCATAATTCGAAAAGGAATCGGAATCTTCGCTTTCTCGTTTGCGCCGGCAGGCACGCCGAGATGCGGAGGACGCGAGTAGTCGGGAAGAGCCGGCGGGAGGGCGGCATATTATCGCATTTGGGATTTTGGCACCAATTATCGCATTTTCATTCGCATTGTTGCACGATTAAACCTGGGCAATACAGCAGTATGGACTATCGCATATTATCGCACGCCGATTGTATGCGATACTAACGAATCGAAGCCTCGGCCGTGGGAGATAAGGGGGTACCCAAAGGGCAAAACCTACCCTACCTAGGGAGTCCCCTTGGAGGCTGGTGTGAAACGAGGGTTTGCCGGAGACACACCCGAAAAGCAGATGGGCAACAACCAAAGCATGTGTGTGTGCGCGTGCACCGGCAGGCGCGCCACCCGCTCTTTTTGTTTTAGCACCCGTAGGATATACTCGAATGATGGGCGGCGTGAGATTAGTTCGTGCGATAGCATTTACACGCTAGTGCCAACAGCCGGGTTGCTTCAGGATTGCGGACACGAAGATTCTAACATGTGTCGGTAATTATTATCGCATGCGAATCGTTTGACCACCATGCCTAGGTGCCGGCACAATCATGTACCGGAAAATAAGACGTACCCGAAAAAGGATGTACCCGCGGACTCCGGGGGAATTTTTGTGACTTTTTTCGGTACGTCTTTTGTACAAATACGGTGCATGAAAGTACTGCCCCGAAGACGTGCGTGTAAGTGTTTCGGAAAAACGCAACCCCTGGCCGAACACTTGCTCAACGAATGCGGCCTCGACCCCTTCCCTTGCGAGTGTTCCCGCGACCCCTAAATCGTGATCATTCAACCTTAAAAAACCATGTTCCCGAGAACAGCCTTGGTTACTTAACCATATCATACGATGTATATGGTTAAGTAATCCGACGGAGCATCCGACGGAATCCGCGCAGATCTCTTAGTTTTCTCTGACACTCGATTCGTTTGAATGCAAAGCGCTGCTCCGTTTTGCTGCGGGGATGAGACGACAACCACCACTACGCCGACAGCACTCACACAGACACTCTGCAGGCTATCGTCACAGATTGTTGTAGCATAACGAGTTCAAACTACTACTACTACTCCGACAGCACTCACACGGACTCCAGGCGGATAGCGGTAAGACGAACCTGCGCGGAGCAGTATTTGAGCGGGGGGTCACACACTCACGTTATATGCGGCATCTGAGGCTGAATTTTTACTCACCGAGTTGGACACTACTAACAACACTCTGGAGATCTGGAGACTAAAAACAGTCTAAAGTGCTTGCAGCCAGTGAACGTTGGCGCTTGGCAAACGTGGTCACTCTGTGTACGTGGGTTTTGACGCTCACGCTTACGACGGTCCGCACCCTGTCCGTTTTGGGTGCTGGCGCTGCAAGAAACTCTTCTTCGACGGCGGGGCAAAGGGGTTAAGCTTGTGCACTCACACCAGACGCTTCTCGATGCGAGACTCTGGAATGCATGCCACGCCAAGCATCCACCACGTCAGCTTTTGTCAGTTCACGCCAATACCGTAGCCAGCTGGGCAGCGTCATCAACGTTTGCCGTCTCGTTTGCTTTACGAACGGTAAACGCTCACGCTTTCTTTGGTCCGCACCCTTACCTCTCGGGTGCTGCTGCAAGAAACCTCTCTTCGACAGCCGTCGAACTGCCGCAGGCTCCCTCCAGACGCTTCGTTCGGGACGCTGGAGTGCATGTCACGCCAAACTGTGAACCGCGTCAGCTTTGCTGCTAAGGCCAGAACTACAGGCTGTCGTTGGGGAAGAGAGAACGTCAGTGAAAGCTTCCCAGCCCCCACCACATAGCACGCACAAAGCTGAACCTCACGAACAAAACAAGAGGGCCGAGGGCGGTATTCACCTCCGGGGGGGCCAAGCCGGTCGACCAACTGCATTTTTTGTTAGCATGCTCTTCAGACGAGTTTGTTCGCCCTTGTTACCACATCGGTAGCCATTGGCCTCGGCGTGGGTGTCGCACAAGGAGTAGAATACACACGTTTCCTTGTCGTCGGCTTTCGGCTCACTCAACAGCGGCAACGTCCTTCCACCTCACGGTAGGAAGATCAATGTCGTCGCGTGATGAACGGCAGGGCGACCCTGCTTTTTTGCGCGCACTTCCTTCGACCTGTTTTCAGTGTAAGTTCTTTTTTCCCGTTTTCACATTTCTTCATCAAACGGGTGCGGGGATAGTACGCTGTCGATCGGTTTATTTTATTTTATTTAAGTTCTTGATTGATCCCCCAACCGCCAGCATCGTGTACTTGATGCGACGCGGAACCAGGGCTGACAGCACCGCCCGGCGAATAGAGGGCCACAAAAGTGGCAAATCGACCGGTCGGGGGGTGCTTAGCAGCCAATGGCCTGATGGCTGAGTGCACACCTAAGCAGGGTTGCATCCTCGTGTTGTAGCCGTGTTGTGTATAAGGCTTCGTGGGGGCCTGGTCAACCACCTCATCACAATAGGCGCAAACCTTTCTCGACAGTGATTGGACAGTCGGGATGCCGGGGGCGGGTCTCCATGAAGAAGAGAATTGTAAAGCAAGACCTTCCCCCTGCGCCTGCTGTCTCCGGCTTCGGCAGACGACGCATACTACTACTACACAACTACTTTAGTTCTTGACACCTTCGCATTCGTTAGACACACGCACGCACGGAGATCAGCACTCGGAACGCTGAAAAGTCTCAACAACCCGCCTTTGGGGTAAGTCCGCGGCGGTGGAAGTTGACACCAGTCTTCCTGTCCATACTGTCTCTTCCCTCCCACCCGTCTCTTGTACTTTCATTTCCGGTGCTGCAACCTCATGTCCGCTACGCTTGCTGTGGTGCTTACTTTGCAGATTGCCACAGGAAAAAGAAGACACCCCGGTACGTTCTATTGAGTCGCAGTCAACAAGTTGGGATGACTCGTAGTGTGGTCGTCCGTTCACCTGACGAGCCAGACTCACATCGCTGCCCTGTATGTAGGTGCCCAGACATCGCGCTCAAGGAGGACCGGAGCACAGTAGTACAGATAGGGGCACGGTGCTGAGTACACACCATTTCAAGCACATTCTTGCACCTCCGGATGCATGACAGGCAACGTTCTGCCTAAGCATTGAACTAAGAATCTCCCCCATCCCCTTCCAACCCTTTCACGTATTCCCGTCTTTCCCGCTCCCTTTGTTTGCCGCACATGTTTTCCATGTTTGCTCTCCTGCCTCTTCCATGGGTCTATGATTATTCATTACATATACCGGCTGGCGTGTATGAGGACGACAATTCGACGGTGGAAGTTCATCAAAAGAGGAAGCCTCGCACGAAATTGAAGGGCTTATCAAGCTTGGAAATGGTCATCCAAGCTCATACAAATTCCCCCAAGTCAACCCGGAATCCAGGCAACTGGCAGCAGGACTGTGCCCACGTCTATCAGAAGTCGGAGTTCCCGGGCATTGACCCCCTGGCAACATCGCCCTGGCTCTCTTTCTCTCCAACACATACCGTAAATGGGTTTATTAGTGAAGGGCTATATTAGTGAAGGGTTTTATTGGTGAACGGTCAATTAGTGAAGTTTTCAGCTCAGAATAAATGAATGAGTGAATATTTGATCGTTCACCGATTAAAACGGGCTTCTGAGTGCACTTGGCGGACTGAGGGGCAGCATCGCGGGTGCTGCGCTGCGACGCTGCCCTGGAATCCTTCACAACCACTTGGGTGTGTAGGAATGAGAGAAGACGACAAGAAACTGCAACGGAGTGACTGGGAAAGGTAGCACGAAGGCGCTGCGGAACCCCGTTTTTGTTACTGAATGGTCAAATTAGTGAAGTTTTTGGCTGATTTCGGGGCCAGTGAACATTCGACCCTTCACTTATACACCCAGTTACGGTAGGTTGCAGGCCCTGGGACTTCTGAGGCGTGGCTACCCCCGCCCTGTCTCTACCAGGGAGCTGCCCCTAATCTAGTCTGAAAAAGCCGGCGCGGTTGCCGTTTTGTAAGAACACATGCAAGTAGTAGCAGGAGCGTGCAGAGGGTCGCAACCGAAGAAGGCCCCGGTGGACGCGGTGAACACATCACGCCCCGGCGAGATATGCACGCTACACAGGAAGCCCCGATGTAAGGAATGTGCGAAAAAGCGCTTACCAGCGGAGACGAGTTGCCGGTATAAACAACACCACCACGAACGAGATGGCCTAAGGCCGCGGATGCTATACTGCTCGATCCACAGACTGGGGCGCTGCGGCGAGTGCGAAGCTGACAACGAAGGGATCGCGAGGTGCTGTTCAAGGCACCACCCTCAGTTGAACACGAATCCCCACTCGCAACCTGCCAGAGCTTCGGCGGTTACTTGAAACTGAAGGAGCCGTGGTCGCCTCTCGCACAGGAAGGCACCACGTGAAAACAGGTCTACAACACACACACACACACACAGGGGGAATTGAGAGGGAACACGAAAGCCAAAAATATACCGAAGACAACAATATAATGGCAGGGTCCGGCGGCCTCCACGCGGCTCCCCCGGTCAATGGTGCGAGCACCAGCCAACAGCCGGACCCAACCCTCCCCACAATCACACTCGTGAGGAGAACGATGTCGCTGTACGACATCAAAGCGCTGCCGGAAGGAACCAGGAGGGAGGCAGCAACGTCCCTCCTGCAGCAGCTCCCTTGGGATGCCGAGGTCGTAGCACTGCCCCGGAATGGGCGTGTATTAGTGGTGCGAGCAGCCGGAGCTCCGCCGGCCACGGAGTTCAAGCTGCGCGAGGGTGGGACGTGCACCATCAGACCGTCACCACCACCCATCAGCCGAGTCCCAGACCCCACCGCGAGGAACAAGCGGGAGAAGTACACCAAGAAAGAGTTCTTGGACTTCTGCGGGCGAGAGGAAGGGGTACGCAGGTGGGAGAGAGGGCTGCAGTTGGAGCGCGAGTGGCGGGAACAGAAAGGAGAGAGAACAACGGCCGCACCCATCAGGGCGAATACAACGTGGGTAGACGGGAACCAGACGCCCGCGTCAGCTTCGGCGCCGGCGTCGGTCGCAGCGGCACGGGCAGCACCAGAAGCAACGTCAGCACCGGCACCAGCGACGGCAACGGTTCCAGTACCCGGACAGGCAGCTGCGTCGCCACCACGGGCGACACAGCTAGCTCACTTGAAGAAGGAACTTGCCGAGATGGAGCGACGCCTGACCGAAAGAGTGGACCGCCGACTGGAAGAGGCGATCGTACACCACGCAGAAACACTGGGAACAACACAAACTGCGTTCCTTACTGATCTTCAAAAGCTAATCGGCCAGCAACACGAGCAGCAACAGAAGCAACAACAGGAGCAAACGACGCGCCAGCAACGGTGGATGGCCGAGCAGGAGCAGCGTCAGGAACGCCAGCAGCAGTTGCAACATGAGATGCTACAACAATTGGTGCACCTGCAGCGGGAAAGCCGAAGCGAACAGGAGCAGCAACGCGTCCGGGAGCAGGATCTGCAGGGACGACAGGAGCAGCTGGTCACGGCAGAGGAGCAGGAGCGAGGACGGGTGCAACAGGAGCAGCAGGAACAGTGGGATAAGCACGAGCAGCAACACGTCCGGGAGCTGCAGAAACGACAGCAGCGTGACACGAACCAGCCGCGGCCTAAGGTCGCAACGAAGCGGGAGGCATCCCGATCAGCAGAGGGAACGCCAGCCAAGGCAAAGCTGCGCCTGGCGCAGGACTCTGAGGACAGCAGCGAGAGCCCGAGCGTCGTGGATTGGGCAACTGACGGGAGCGACAGTGAGGGCGCACCGCCATCGACCCCATCCTCATGTAGGGGCGGCCGGTGGGAAGTGGGGGACATGGTGGAGGCGCAGCACACAGACGACAGGTGGTACGAAGCCGCCCTCAAGGGGCAGGCGGCAGACGGCACATGGACGGTGGCGTACTCGAACGGCGTCACGCAGGGGGGGCGACTACCGGAGCAAATGCGCCAAAAGATATGACTGCCGGTAACTTTTGCAAAGCTAGCTTCCGGGACCGCCCCCGTAGTATCATCATCGCCCTCATCATCATCACGATCACCATCACCATCACCACCTCCATCATCAACGTCGTCTTCAATTTCATCAGTTTCATCAATCAACATCAGCGGCGACAACAGCTCCAACACCTACGCTACCGGAGGGACGCGTGTTTATGTTTTTGTAAAAACATGGCAAGCTGCCAGGTATAGGCACCCAGCAGAGACCCGTGGTAGAAAGTGCAGTAGAGCATGGATGAGGGGAGGAGGGCCCGGACAGGACCCCCTCCAAGAAATCGAAGAAGCCAACACGTGGCTTCGAGACGCAGCGAGCCGGCTGGGGGCAGTGGTCCTACCGGTTGCACAGGATGGCGCGTGTATGTTCGCGTCGCTAGCTCGGTGCATGAAAGATCGGTCGGCAGCCACGCTGAGACAGCAAGTGGTGGGATGGCTGCGGAACAACGACGAGTACCGTGGGATGTTTTGTCCCGAGGATGAGAGAGACCGTCAAACGTATGACGAATACCTGGACCACATGGAAGAACGGACAACGTACGGGGATCATTGGTGCCTGCAGGCAGCGGCAGAAATCCTCGATGCCGCAATATGGGTCTTGGACGCCGCAGGAAGCAGAAAGTCGATCGCAAGGTACGGCAGAGGAGCAGCTCCCTCCAAAGTCCTAACCGTAACGTACAGGAGGGAACACTACGATATCCTGCTAGTCACGAGCCGGATGCGGGAGAAGCTCCAGCGATCAACAGATGGGGTAGTCCCGATTCCGAGCCAAGAATCTCTAGCAGCACGAACACAACCTGCTCTACCTGCCGACCCCCCAGCGACACCCATGCGGCGAACAGTAAGTATGGTAGCCACGGCGGACAGCGGTGCATTGGTCATTGTCACGATCAACGTCACGTCCCTAGACACCGAAAAGCTACTGGAAGTAGCCCGGCTCGTAGCGGACATCATCGTAGTTCAAGAAACGCGGGTAACGAAACATGAAAAAGCTTACATGTGTTCGCTACTGGCAGCATACGGGTGGGACGTGTACTGGGGAAACGATGTAGAAATGGTGGTAGGAAGGGATGGAAAGACGCAAAGAAAGCCTGGAGGAGTGGCGGTCCTGACAAGGCAGCACCTCACAGCGCAGCGAGTGACCCCAGTGGAAGAATGTGAGAAGAAAATTGTCGCATCGACACGCGTTGTGCAAGTAGCCGTGGCCCTGGATTGTGGGAAGACAGCCATGCACATTTTCTCCGTGTATGGGCAGTCTGGTAGCAGCACGCAGGTGCAGCAAGAAAGGGAACAGCTCCTATCGGAGGTGTTAGGCGTTGCAGCGGGGCTGGGACAGGTGCCGGTATTGGTGCTCGGTGACCTCAATTGCACAACAGAGTCGAGTCCGGTGCTAGCGGCAGCATGTCGTTCCGGGAGGTGGGTGGACGTGGCAGCTGCGTACGCTGGAGGACGTGGTGAAATACCGCCGAACACATGCTGGGCACCGAACGCGTTAGAAGGAAGTCGGATTGACTTATGCCTCGCAAACTCATGTGCAGCACCGGCCGTTGACACGGTAATGACAGTTGCGAGAGAGAGCAGCAAGTTCCACACGCACTCGCCGCTGTACGTAAATCTCCGCCAGCAGGCATTCCGGGAACAGAGCAGCCGCGCCATACTCCCGGCCGCTTTCCCGCGAGAAAGACCTAAGTTGAAGCAGAACGAGAGAGACGACCTCGAGGCACTGGCCAAGAGAGCAAAGGAAACGCGATGGGGGACACACAGTCTAAAACAGCTATCGCAGTGTGCCGAACAATACTTAGTGAAGTTGCACGGCAAAGATCTAGTATTGCCTACGGGGATGTACACGGGACGAGGAGGACGAGTAGTCACTGACTCCCGGCTGGCTACAAAGTTCCAACCACAGTCGGTAAGAGGAGCGTCCACGAAGCAGACACGTGCACGAGACGAACTGCTGGGGCATCTCCGAACGCTAGTGCAGGTCGGGCACGAGCGCTTAAGGGCGGACGTGCCATACCCGCTCACAAGACGGGAAGAACACGCGAGAGACGCCGCGCGGAGGAGGGTTATCAGGGGCTACATCCCAAAATCCGTTGTAGAAGCTGTGACCTCCAGCGCATTTACCGAGTTACAGACGCTGCAGAGTACATTAGCCGACCTCGAGGGGACTCAAAAGGCGGCGTTCGCCGCACTCAAACGGCACAGGAGATCGCAGTGGGCGCATAAGATGCAGGAGGCATGGATGCATGGTGGGGGGCTCGTATTCGCCCATGTTGCTGACCGCTACACCGCTCCATTGCTATTTATGAGACGAGAAGACAAAACCCTTACGGCGAATGCGAAGGAGATCGACGGAATGCTGCGCAGCGATGGTGCGTGGGGAGGAATCTTCAATAAATACACACGACAGGAGGAGCCATGTTGGGAGCGCTTTATGCGAACGTACGAGTCCATACTCCCGGACAGAGTGGAGATGCAGTGCGAGCCGATCACGGTGAAGGACGTGAGGGCAGTGTTGGCAAAGATGAAGAAGTCGGCCTCGGCAGGAATGCATGGGTGGAGGATCCACGAATTGCAACAACTGCCAAATGACATTCTGAATGGGTTTGTGCAGGTACTGAATGACGTGGAGGGGCAAGGCGAGTGGCCGGAGGATCTCATGCATGCACTAATCTCCCTCATTCCGAAACCTGACAGCACGGGTGACCCGCTGTCTCAGCGCCCGATCTCGGTTGCACCGGTGCTATACAGGGTTTGGGCAGCAGTAAGGGCCAAAGAAGCGCAAAAATGGATGGAAGAGCTAGCACCGGAAGGATTGCATGGTTGTCGGCCCGGACACAGCACAGAAGATCTATTCTGGCACCTGGCGGCGGAATTGGAGGAGGCGCGGATTACCGGACGCCCCCTTTTTGGAATAGCCTTCGACTTCAAGAAGTGCTTTGATACAGTGCCGATAGGTGTCACAATGCAGCTAGCAAAAAGGCTGGGCTTCAACGCGATGGTACTACGAGCATTAGAAGCCGCGTATAAACAGATGCGCCGAC
>JAPJBO010000893.1:0-93567 GCA_030068145.1 Diplonema papillatum
GGCTATGTAGGATGAAACGTTGGAAACGTTTCCGTTTCCGTTCCTTCCCGTTTCCTTCTTTTTGGCGGTGGATGGAAACGCCGTTTCTTTTCAAAAGAAACGGCTGGTATGCCACTAGTATACTGGCTGAAGGTCCGACCGGAAATGTGTTCCGAACGGCGGACCCCGCAATCCAGTGGACAAGGAGGCTCCGAAAAGAGGGAGGAAGACAGAAAGAAGAAAAAGGCCGTTCCTGGTCCAGGAACGTGACGGTCAACCACAGCTTGCAAAGCTTGAGTCGAGGCAGCACAGTGCCACAACCCCGTCCGCTTTGCCCTGTGGCTGACCGCCTCGACGAGCTTGTGTTCAGCGCGAGCGCCAAGCCCCAAGGTGCGCCAAGCCTTGATGCTTTAGTTTGGGAAATCGGTGGCCGCCGCTGCAGTACCGCCGAACACGTGAAGCTTGGCTCCCGTGTAGCAGGTTTTCCCTGGTACCTAAAGAGGGAGGAAAGAAGCATAAGAGTTGCGACCGCGTGGAGCAGACGCAACCACACGCATCCGGTTGTGCTGACTTTTGAGGTCTGCAGCTCTTTACACCAATGGCTGTTGTGGCGACGATGCTCTGTTATGCGAGGCTGTTGGCCAACGCGCTGAAGACGATCGGGAAAGCACATCCGCTCCAATAAACTACTATAATAGACTCTACAGATACGATCGTTCAGCGCCACAGGCTACAAGACGGGTCTTTCGGCGGTGTAAGACAAAGAGTGAGTGCAATCAGCATCAGGAGGTGAGAAGGGCACACGTATGCCGGGGCAATGTTGAACCCGCCAGAAAAGCGATGGCCACGCAGTAACGTGTGCGTTAAACATCGCTTGCCACAGTGCACCTTGCATACGACGACGGGTGGCAACCGTCACCGGAAGGGGCGGTGTTGTCGGAGCATAGACAACGACGGCAGGAAGAACCCACCAACAATGCAGAAGAGGACGGCAGATTCAACAAGCCCCACATGAGAACGTGGGTTGGAAGCAGCAGAAGACGAAGTGGTAGGCACAGAAGAGTGGAATCTGGTGTCAGAAAACTCCACATGTGACGACATTCTGCATCATTAGCTTGTGGTTACCTATTTGCTCGTGTCAGATCGCCGACGAAAGAAAGCGGTGAGCATCAGCGACTGCTCTGCACAAACGAGACCGCGACGACACACAAGAAGGGGCCGAGCCAAGTCGAAGAACAGCCCAGGAAGGGCCCTGAAGAGTCAGAGAGCCCGCCAGAAGACGGAGGAAGAGAAGTGCCCGCTGGTAGATCAAAAGAAGAAGGTGATCCCGCCCTCTGAAAGGAAAGCCAAAATTTGGCTGGAAACGGACACCCGACGGACACACAGAAGGACCCGCGAAGTGGTATCCTATAGGACCCCTCAGCATGAGGAGCCTTCCGGCGTTTCTTTTAAAAGAAACGGAAACGTTTCCGTTTCCGTTTCCGTTTCCTTATTTCGAAAAAACTAAAAGAAACGGCGTTTCCATCCAACTTAGCCCTAGGGGGGGTCAAAAGCTGTCAAAATAGGTCATTTTTTTGGGAACCACATAGGGGCTCCTAAAAGGCAATAAAATTTGGTAAACCACCCCAGAACCGTATAGAAATGCCTAAAACATGCTTTTTGGCTGCTGAAGTGCCCCGAAAAGGCCTTTTTACGAGTGCCCAATTTTTGGACTCAGGGTGGACACCGTTTGGTACCGGTGTTCTTCTTTTTAGGTGACAACCCCAAAAATAGTGACAGCATGAACCGAAGAAGGAAAACAACACTGCCCAAACCTATGTATTTTTACTCAAAAGACTTTCCTGAGAGTTGGGGATGGTGGGGCTTCGTAGGAGGCATCGACAAGCGACTCAATGAGGTACGGCTTCGTAACGTGCCGCCCCCTCGAGTCCTTGACGTCAGCGCCAGCTTTCGTAGTGGCCTGTGTCGTGTAGCGTGCTACCGCAAGCTGCAGATACCCTGCCCTGAGCTGCTATGTCGTGGCAGCCCTATGAATCCACCGCCGAACCTTTTCGTTCAAGTCCAGTTTTCTATTTTTGTTCAAGCTCAACGTGCGTTGGGGTTAGGTACCAGAGATACACCCCGGTGACCAGTATTGTCTTCCGTGCGTGTGCAATGCGACCCTTTCGGGGTGGTGTACGAAAGGCGAACTTGAATAAAAGACACTGTCGCGTGCATCCCTTCAACAAAAACGTTGGGATCTGGAAAATCCCACTACGGATGAGAGCATCTCATTGTTTTTCTCGGAAAGACATCGAACTTTGTGAATATCGCCCCAGCAGCAGTTCGGGGAAGAGCTGCTGCCTGCGGTGTCAACAACACCTCAGCTTGCGCAAGACTCAGAGAGCCTTTTGGGACGTTGTTAACCATCCAGACGAGCAACGTTCATAGCTGCCTTCCTCCTGGGTGTCGTTTGCCCTTTTGTTGCTTCCATTTGTGGCTGCCTGCACGTGATTGTAGCCTCATCTTTGCATGGTATGAACAGTGAAGCACACACACAGGCTGCTAGCCGGTACCAAACGGTGTCCACCCTAAAACCATCAACTAATACACCCCCCCCTGGGCCATTTTCCATGAAACTTTCCCCAAAAACACGTTTCCGGGCATTTCTGAGGCGGGTTGCATGTTTTTTTAGCCTTAAACTGCCGTTAAGTCTTCAGGCTGAAAATGTCACCATTTTGACGCAAAAAAAGACCTTTTGACCCCCCCTACCCCCCCCCCCCCCCCCCCCCCCCCCCCCCCCCCCGTATCAAAGGACAAAACAGAAGAACACCAGCCTTCGTTTTCCTCTCGCGTTCGTCCCCCTTCGCTTCCTCTCCCTTTGCTACTTCCCCCCTACAAAGATTCTACAATTTTACCCACGAACGACGCAAT
Source organism: Diplonema papillatum (assembly GCA_030068145.1). NCBI lineage: Eukaryota > Euglenozoa > Diplonemea > Diplonemida > Diplonemidae > Diplonema > Diplonema papillatum. Next base: position 2,893 of record JAPJBO010000893.1, read on the forward strand.
CAGGATCAATGGGCGCAAAGGGAAAAAAGCAAGCACGCGAGGTCAGAGGGAACAGGCAGGGGCCCCCCTGCCTGAGTCCCCAGAACCCGTGTAGCGAGCGAGTTTTTGTATTTTTGTGCTATTTTCGGGTGGGTAGTCAGGGGGGTCGGGCAGTGTCGGGACTATGTTTTAGCCATTTTGATAACAAAAAGAACGAAACTTTGCCCTGCATCCCCCCCTTGACCTATCCTGACCTATCCACAGTACGATGGGCGAACGGCCGGATTACAAACCCGGTTCACACGGCTATCCTGCTTGCAGACACATTATGGTGCCGCCAGGTGGCTTAAAGGACCGATGCAGATGGGAGCGCGGTATCGAGCTCCTGATGATTCCGAGCATATTCTTTGCAATACTCCCCCTTGCAAGCCCCCAGGGCAAGGTTCTCCTTACAAACCGAACTAAGATAACCCCCCCTTGACCTGCCCTACTCTGCATATCAAGTGACAATGCAAGCCTGCCCCTTGTGGTACCTGCATTTCAAGTTCACACTACTCTGCAGTTGCCGTGGGGGCTGGACGGGCGGATTCGAGTGAAGAAGTCCGCCGGGGAAGCTGTGAGACAAGCAGTATTTCCGCGAGTATTATTGGTGTACAACGGCAGTAGATGGATGATAGGAGGCGGGGTTTATGAGCGCGTGAATACCGGAGAATGCGGGCTTTCTGTTCGAGCAAGGCGAAGCACTGACTAGTTTGCATTAGTCACTCAGGTGACCACCTCTTTGTTCGTACCGTGTCGTGCTGCAGGTGATGTACTCATCCGTCATCTTCGAGGTCGCTTTGCGTCCTATCCCTTCATCGCTGTGTGTGCACGGTCTCCTTCGCTTTCACGCGCAGCACCTTTCTTCCGCCGGTGTCCTCTTCGCTGGGGGTGGGTCACGGGCGGGTCACAACCGGTCAGCGCTTGCCACCTTCCGCCCTCGTTTGTCTTTTCGGTAGTTCTGCCCGAGCGGTGGTTGGCTTTTGCGCTGTGGGCTTGCGCCTTGACCCTTCGCGTTGCAGGCGCAGGCGGGTCTTCGCGTTTTCTGTCGGTGTTGTTGCCCGCGCCGTTTGCTAAGTCATGTAAACGATCCCTCGGGTCAAAATCATGACGAAGCCATTCGCAATGGATAGACCCCATTCGGGCGGTCCCCCCTGCGCGAACCGGCGTGGGTATCTTCCGGCACGGAAGCGGGCTTTCACAAGTGCCAAGAACCAAATAAAAGAACAGCGACAATCGATTAGGGACGCCCGAGCAAAAGGTAAGTGAAATTGACTGTCGACCGTAGACCCAAAACACGGATCCGTAAAATCAAGACGGGTTATAAGGAGAGGCGGTCGGTCACTGCAGTCCTACACCGCAAGCCCAAAGTAAAAGAACACAAGGTGCGTACAGAAATCTCTCTGCGGTCAACCGGAGACTTTGACCTTCTAATCCACACATAACGCTAGAAATGTGTAGATGACAGAAACGCCCACACTCAACCGACAAGTATTGCTTAGGGGGGGGGGGTCGAGTAATAACAGTTATTTAACACACGTCTGGTTGTCTAAAACCACGACACTATTTTATCCTGCTACTTTTCGGCTACCCGGAACCTTTTTTAATATTCGGCAAATCGAAAAATAACACAGCCTGTGTCAGGTGTTACCCCGCCCCTTTACCCGCCCTTCGATGCCCTAACCCGCCTCAACGGTCAATCGGAGATTCAACAGTACCGGCTTACTCGCAACAGTCTAGAAGGTCCATTTGGCATCAAGCCGGGGAAAGATGCCAATCGGAGACTTAAAAACAGGATCTACAAAAGAAGCTGGGCGCCGTGGCTGACTAGTATGGGCAGCCCAGTCAGAAACAGGAGAGAGAGAAAAAGAAAAATACGCAATCAAAAAACGAAGCCACCCCCTTTCCCGCAGGGATCGTCTAAAAATACAAAAAAGGGCGGATGCTTCCCGTAGCTTGTTGTTATATACGCTATCCCCGTACATTTTGTCCACCCCCTTTTTTTTTTCTTAATAGTACATCTGTACTGACGGGAACATTTCCGGAACAACGGTTGCACATGAAAGAGAAAACGAAGCCAACGAAAAAAGTGCTAATACAGGAAAACCCCCCCCAGAGAGGTTTATACCCTGTACACGCGAAGAACAAACAACAACAAAGCGCCATTGTGTTCGTAGTATTGTATTTTCCCGTTACCTCTATATTTCCCCTTCCATTCGGAGTCGAAGCAGCTACGTCAAGTAGTTTTTTGGCCGGGGCCGCGTCAAAGGCGGAATCTGGAGGTACCTTGGAGTAAACCTTGAACCTGGGGAAGAACGTTGCACCGCGGTAAGCGTGCCAGCCAAGCGCCTGTAGGTCCGTCCTTCTGTGCACGGGGGTAAGACGACATGGGTTTGTTGTCAGTTTCTGCGCTTTTTATGCTTGAAAGTGTGCTGACACTGCAGGGAATCGTTGGCTGGACCTCTTGAGTTCGTGCTGCTCACGAATGCGGGAGTCAAAAAAGCTGACGCGACCTACAGCAGGAGACCCACGCCCTCGGATCCTCAAGCGAACTTTAACTCTAATCAACTGTTTTCTGCCTTCGCAGGCTCATTACACAACCCTTGGGGTCCCGAGCGTCTGGCCCCGAACAAGCTCTCCAGAAGGGTCTCCAATGTTGATAGGTCACCCTCTGGACACAGGACGAATCCAATTGAAGTTGAGGCGGTTGGTGCAGCTTCTATATCCACATTTGGACTGTCAGCCGAATCTGGAAAGGCCGGCGGGGAAAAAGAAGAAATAAAATGGCACTGCACCAGCGGTTACAAACTTCGATTTCTGCTGGGAACACTTTGTTCGCACCGGCGGACACAAATACCACACACACACACTGAGCTTGACTCATCACGCTCCCCTAATTTGAATGAGGCAGTCTGACTCAAAAGAAGGAACCGTTTGACACAGGTCACCCGGAAACTATAAAGAAACCCCGCAGTCTCAAGCGAAATCTCACTCTATAAAAAGCATGACGTAGGGCGACGGAAATAGCCGTTCTGTATTTAGGCCTCGGTAGGAAGACTCGAAAGATCTAAAGAGCGCAAAAGGTCCCACACCAATGCCGACAACAATAATATAATTGTAGCTCCTTTCCTTCGTCACTGCGCTCCGGATCTCTTTGTTTCATTGTGACCATCCGGCTTGACAGGAGTCCTTATTCGTCGCTTGCCTTCTTTCTGTTCTTTTCTTGATACTAAACAGCCGAAGTTGTTTTTTTTTTTTTTTTTTTTTGCGTCCTCTCCCCCCTCCTCTCTTCGTTTCCCGCTCACAGTGCTGCTTTCTTTTCTGCGCTGCCGTGCCACGGGGAAGTGACGCGCTACTTGGACCCTGGATATCTTCGATTCCAGAGGGGTGTTCGTTTTTCACTTCCTCTCCCCGGCTGCGTTTTTCATTCTATTTCTTATATGTAGTAGTGTAGTAGTGTAGTAGTATAGTACGAGCCAATCCACCCGATATGCCCGATCGAACGTTGTCGAGCCTTGTAGTGTGAGTTTGATCAAAGTAACATCAAGGCAGCTAATCGAGCTCGGATCGCTTTCAGGGGGTAGGTGAATTGGCTCATGGCAAATATTGCACCTGCTTCGTTGGGAATACTCAAGGTGTCCGCCAGTTGCGAATTCCGGGATCACGAAACACGGGAAAATCTGGGGGTTTCAGTTGCGGCTGCAAACGTCACAACACCGATGCTCATCCTCGTGTAACCACCATCGTTAAGGACACGCAGGGTTGAAAGCCTTCTTGCCGAAAGACATCCTGAGAGAATAAATTCGCACTTCAAGCGAACTTTCCAGTTGTCTTCTGCCTACCGCCGGAGGAACCCAGAAGGAGGGCCAAAAAGAGCCCGACTAGCCCTTGAAACATCCCGGAAAGCCCGAAAACCCCTCAATTTCCTGAAGGAATTGCACTGTCGAGGTGACCTTTCTCTGCCTTCCCCGCATTCTGCGGCCATTCCTCGAGCCTAAACGAGCATCTGACCAGTTTTTCTGGAGCTCCGAAGCTGGCAAGCAAGTTTTGGGGCACCTGTGTGTTTGGTTCCCAAAATTTTGGTCTCTGATGACCCCCCTTTTTTTAGGGCAAAGTGGTCCCACCAAAGAGCCAGGATCCCCGGCCAAAGGCACAGGCGGCACCTCGAGTATTATTGTCAGTACTAAAGTACTTTTGGGAATATTGACACGAAGTGTGGCTCCTCGCTGGAAGACTTGTGCAGGTGAACTGATGGGGAAAACACTGTGACAACAGCCTCCAGGCGTCCTCCCCATTCACCCCCACCTGCGGAGAATAAAAAGCACGCTCGCCTAGTGTTGGATTCTCTGTCAAGTTTTACTTCTTCTCCGTTTTCTTTTCTCTTCCAGCGAACACCCGTGGATACGATATTCTCGCTTTTGCACCCGAGCTCCGCGAAATTCGTAGAGCCGCCGTATGGTCGGAAGAAAAGTGTGGCTTCGCCCTGAGAAAGAAAGCCCTACCCGCGAAATCGGGGCATGTTGCCTGGACAGGGAATTATTGGCAGCAGTTTTGCACCTGGTTCTAGTTGGTAAAGGGGCGCGCACTCTTCGAGACCGCCGATGTATCTAACAGATGCGGGAGTTCGCGGAGTGCTATAGGCAGAGCAACACACGCACAGACACACACACACAAGCGTGGACGTCTCTCGTACAAGAAGGCACCACGTTTAAACGGGTCCGCAACACACACACACACACACACACACACACACACACACACACACACACACACACACACACACACACACACACACACACACACACACACACACACACACACACACACACACACACACACACACACACACACACACACACACACACACACACACACACACACACACACACACACACACACACACACACACACACACACACACACACACACACACACACACACACACACACACACACACACACACACACACACACACACACACACACACACACACACACACACACACACACACACACACACACACAGCCACACCCTTTACAGTTGTTCCTTCCCTGTTTCTTTGCTTTCCTTCAATCCTTCAGCACACACACCTTTGTAGGCCTATTTAGGCTTATAGCAACAGACATTCAATAGGTGTCAATGTGTGACCTAAACCGAAACTCCTCGGAGAGATTGGTCCCTGCACTGCTTCTCAACATTAAAGTACCGGTCCTTTCGACCTCAAAAATACTCTAAGAAATGCTCTAAGTCTCCGGACAATCCAAGCAAAATGAGTGAAAAAAGAAGAACGAAAAATCTAATTCCAAATGCTAGAAAAAACTATCTAGTTGCTGAAGACGTTGCCGTTTGTCATCGTGCATCGTTTCCGCACTCCAGCCCATCTGGCATCGCCAGAGCCCGCCTAAATTCAACCCAAAGACTCACCCTGAGTGCCTTTGTGCAGTTTTCTTTTTCGCTGCTGTTTCGTAAAGGGGGGGGTCGAATAATACCATTTGACACACGTCTGGTTGTCTAAAAACACTACCACTATTTGATTCTGCTATTGTTCGGCTACCGGAACTTTTATTATTATTCGACAAATCGAATAATAACATAGGTGTTATCATTCGACCCCCCCCCTTTAACCAATTGTGTCACCTGATATCTACACCGTGTAACGCTGACACTCTCGTGTTTCAAGCAGCCAAGCGCCTTCAGCATGTCACGTCCCCAAGCAGCTTGCGCCACATTCCGGATATCCGTAGAACACCGGTTCAGGCTTGGGCTCTGCCCTGTTCACTCGCCGTTACTAGGAGCATCGCTGTTGCTTTCTTTTCCTGCGCTGAGTGATATGCTTAAGTTTAGCGCGTAGATCTTCAACAGCTGAGGTCGGTGAGAGTTTCATTCGAATGTGTTGTTGCGAAGACGCGTCGCCACTTGACAACGACGCAAGATGATGGCGCCAAATCCTGGTTAAAGTAGGTCGTCGCGCCTGAAAAGTTAGAAAAAAACAAGCTAGAAACCGTTTTTCAGTTTAAGACGGAAAATAGAAACGAATTCACCGACCCAAACGTAGAGAAATGCTACTGGGAGGTACAACCAAGCTAGTCGGAACACTTGCTGACATCAGGAAGGAAGGAAGCCAAAAAATCTATAAATCTATGAGAAACGGGGGAATTGTCAGATTTGACAGGGCTTGCACCGTAACACCCACGGGGCGATAGGGTTGGATTGCGACTGCTGATTTTCGTATGAGCACCTGCTATGGAGGAAATACTTGAGGAGGCTGCCAACTATACCGAAATCTCAAAGGAGGAAGATGAACTGTAGTCCACGCGAAACACAGTAAATCTGGGTTCAGTGGGCGGGATGCAGGCTGTCAATCAGCGCCGCTATCTAGTGATTCCATCTGGTATGTGGGGTGGGCCAGCGTATCAAACAGCCTGTCTTCTCAGAGTTCCCGACTCGGGGATGGACGAGAGACGGGCTATACAGAACATGCAACAAAGAAGGAGAGCAGTCACCAAGCGAAACCCCCCTGGAGAGGCGGGCCTCTCCAGACTCTCTACGGCCAGGGATCGGTGCGAGTGGGACGCGTGCACCCTACCGAACAGAGCAGATACACATCGCCGGTACACACAGAACCAGGCTTTTCCCCCTTCTTTTACCGTGGCGTTTTCACTTGTGTCCTGAATCCAGCTTTACGTAAAAACGATCAGGCACTGCATTCAACGAAAACAACTCTCTCTTCCCATCATCATCATTCGTTTTGCACCAGCCGCGGTTGTACGAGTGACGAGCTCTTATTTTGCCTATCTGATCATCTCATTTCTTACACCTATAGATACCCCCTACCAGGAGTTCGTCACCAGTTCCCTGGCTCTCGGATTAAGCCTGTGGAAACGCAGAAGCGCAATAGTGTCGGCTCACTGGCCATATTCGTGAGCTAGACCGCCTGTCTCCATCCGCGCGCGTGACGAGGCCCCGAGGGCGTCCAACCAGTTAGCAGATCTTCTCGCCCAGTACTAGCCTATACGTCGCACCCCGGTTACATTTCGTTGACCTAAATACGTGGCTTTCCTTCTCCTGTGAGTGACAGAGGCTAACGGCTGTTTGTTGCAGCTGAGCGAAAGCCAACGTCTTGTAGCCAACCTACAAAAGTCCTGTATTTCTGCTTTGGGTAGCACCGGCCACTTCGAGCTTCCCTGTTTTCGGTCCGGGCATCCCCACAATATTAGTCGGCCAATGGGATTCCTTCTGTCCCTACCTACTATCTGGCGAAACAGCAGTCGGACTGAAACTGTCAGCAGGGAAAGAAAACCCTGTTGAGTTGGTCTAGTCTGGCTATGTGCAGTGACACGGGTGGTGTTTTGTCCTATGTTTGAGGTGTAAGAGTGCCTACTCCGGTCCCCCATGAGTAGGAAGCCGACATGCGGCCGCAGGCAGCCGCACACAATTATGTACCACTACTCTTGTTGTCGCATTACATGGGAAGTTGTCCTGTAGCCAAACCAGCACCCCACCCCTTGGCTTTTCGTACTGACGATCCTGCGGATTGCCCTACAATGTATTGTGACGGCCAGCAAAAGGTGTAGCCGTACCGTGTTTCCGGTGGTTTGGTCGGAGTTCCCAACCTGAAAAAATTCCGCTCGAAAAAGAAAAAACAGGCAACTGACTGAGCGAAAATCGTCGGAAACACAAAAAGAGCCACCGACGAAAAAAGAGAAGAAAAAAAGGGTCGCAAGACACCAAACTGCTCGTCCATCGGGATCGACGGTAACCAAAACAAGCGTGAGGAAATCGATTAACCGGCATGCACAAACAAAGAAACGAGACGCCTGTTTTCTACCTTTCAGAGAGGGTCAATGGATCTTCAATGAGAGCGACGGACGATTTTCAAAAATCGACTAGTTTCGTCAGCTTCACACTTCAAAGGCATGGATTGATTTTCGGAAAAACAGGTCGTTCGAATGAAACTCTCACCGACCTCAGAAGATCTACGCGCTAAACTTAAGCATATCACTCAGCGCAGGAAAAGAAAGCTACAGCGATGATCAGCGCAGTACGTTGTGCAGTGGGGTACGTGCGGAGGCTACCTAGCTCAAGGACAGTTTTCCGCACCATGGTTGAGGCCAGGGCGAGTAGCCCCCAGTTCGGGAAAAGGGGTCATGCCCAATATAGGAAAGGGGGATCTTCAGGGGGAGCCTTAGCGCTCCAGGAGGACGGAAGGGATCACTACCACCAGGGATCAACCACGCATGAAATGAAAATCAAAGACTGGCAAAAGAAAGAGACCTCCAAGCGGCCCTCAAGGAGCTTCCGCCCGCGGCGGAGGAAACCTGCCGAAAGGAATCAACCACCCGGTCTTTGGGAAAGAAGGGGGGGGAAGCGGGGGCGAAAGATGCCCCTCTTTCTCTCAAACATCACCAGCCACTGGGTGCGCGCGCCGTCTGCGTTGTAACAGCGTGTCTCCCATAAAGCAGAAAGCAATCACGAATTTTGAGGGCAAAAGAAAAATAAGACGCAAAAGTACCGTCAGAACAACGCTACAACCCGGTTTACCATTGGCGCCAAAAGGACGTTCCATCCAGGGGTTTATTTACCCGCTGAGTTTTGTCAGCTGCCAAGGTTTCATTGCACCGCCGCAAAAAAGACTGTGTTAGCCGAAATCCCCAAAAAAGAACAGAAGAAAAGCACAGACAGTCTAAAAGAACGATACCAGACTGTACATCATCCTGGGTTGATGATGACTGACCGTTCGTGCAGAGCTGCGTGGAATCCTCACCGCTGACGCCTGAGGTTTCTCGTCACTCAAACCAGACTGGACCGAGTCCTCGGATCTGGAACGAGTCCATGGGAGAGGAACGGTCTTGACTTTTGCATTTTCATTGGCACATGACCGATTCATTTTGCATTTCCTCCATGTCTTTCGAGCATGTGGTATGTCATTCATACTCATTCTAATCGGCATCCCTCTTCTTGAATCGCGAACGATCCCTTCCGTGAGCCTACGTTGCTGAGGCCGTTAAGTGACCTCTAAAGTTGGACCGTGCTGTTGTTTGAGTAATCCAAGCAAAGTGTCATCCATTGACGCTCCGCATCTGTTGGTGAGCATATCGCTCTCTCCCATTCCATTCCACCTGCAAGTGAACCGAAGAGCTTCTGGGGTTGTTCGCGCCGGAGCAAGAAGCAGCAACCATTCACTGCAGGAAAGCCCAACGGTGCATCCGCGGAGTTGCCAATACTCGACAACGCGGCAAGGCTGCAAGCGGTTTGTGATGGCCCATGGAAACCCCTGGTTCATCATCCCGCTCGAAAGAAATGCCGAAGAGGAGCCCGGACGCCGGACGCAAAGTATGATGGGTTAGAAGACGAGAACCAACACAACTACGAAACATGCAGCCCCTCGACATTGCAGGCCCGCCTCATCCTTCCCCCGCAGTTCGTCTACCTCTGCTGATAAGCAGGAACGAAGACGCGAGAGAAACCGAGAGCTGACTGACGGCGTCCGAGTGACCTAATTGCTCACCAGATCCCACAAAGAGTGGCGGTGCATCTCGACAGCAGGACGGTGGCCATGGTAGTCGGGGTAGTGTACTCGTCCGTTGGCCCGACGAGGTTGCCTCTGAAAATGACAGCAGGTTCTGCAGCCTGGGACCGAAAGCCACATTTTGTCACTCTGACGGCAGTTCGCCAAAAGAAGTCCACCTCTCTGTCTATCGTTCCTGACTCCAACCCGGCTTTGGTGTGCGTTACTCCGACTTTCGTCAGCTGCCGTCTGCAGCTTACTCGTCGCACCAAGACGACGGTGGGCCACCCATCATGCTCTGGTTTCAGGCCTTAGTCGAAGGCGCTGATTTCCCCCACCACTCCCCACCCTTTTTCTTTCGTGGATCTGACTAGACCCCCTCCGTCTTTTCAAATACCATGCCTCTCATCCCCCTCTCATCTAGTTCACGTGTTTGTCATACGGAGTGTGCATGAAGTACGGTGACAAGTGACAAGTACAGTGACAAGTACAAACAAGTGTATTCGACAACAGTGAGACTGTACGTTCCTATTCAATAACTCGCCGGCATTCCACACTGTTGTTAATGCGAAGCAGGGTTTTTGAGTTTTTTGTCTTGTGATGCACTGAGTGCTTGGTCGTGGTCCTGGTTGTCGTTGCCAGCCAGGACAGCCAGCCAGAAAAAGTCAACCCCTGAGCCAGCCAAGCCATCCAGAGCTGCGAAACAGGGTCGTGCCCCGATTTGGGTCAAAATTGGATTGCGGCTACGTGGATTTTAATCCACCTCTCGCTTCTGAGGGACCGTCCGCCCTTGCACCAGCAAGCAATCGCCGCCGACCTTGCATCGCGCATGCAAGTGCATAGAGACGTCAGTAGACGTTACACAGGGCCTGGAAACAGTCCGCTGTTTTTTTCCGAGGCGGCGGTGTTGCGGTGCGCTGCCACTTCGCTTTCGGAGCCAGATTGTTGCCGTTGTTCCTTTTTCCGAGTTTCCGCTTTCTCCATCGACTCGACTCCCGCCAGCTACATTCGTCGGCAGCTCTCTTCGGTGGTTGGAAGCGCCTTTGAAGTTCCGGAGAGGCAATTCAATGGGTGGCGGGCCTCCGGCAAATCTGTGTGTGACAAACTACTCCGGCAACCCCTCAGGGCAGAGATCCCGCTTCGAATGTGAGGACTTGTTATCCGTATGACAACGTGCGCGGTGTCCGCATTCACCAGATTCTTTCCCTTTTTGCCTATGCTTTTGCCCCGCGTTGCAACCCACTGGAGGCTAAACTGAACCCAACTGTTTCCGGCTCCTTAGCCATGTGAAAGCAGCCGTTGAGCTCGGTTTATCTCCCAAGGGCTGCAACGATGTTTTATTAGTCGGCACACACGATCGTGCCCCGTTTCCCCCCGTGCCACGGTGCGAGCTTCAGACGAACCTTTTTTCGTTTCACCGCTTCTCTCTCTTTCCCGCGCGTGTGTACGCGTGCACTTCATTCCTTCCCTTAGTTGATCATGTACGAGCAGTAGTCCAGGTGAGCGTGGGGCGGGGAGCAAAAGAGAGTAGAATGCTGGACGCAGGTTTGACCTCTCCTACGCACCGAACGACGTCGGTGGTCGGGACAAACACGTCGCGCCAGCGACCCGCGTGTCATAAAAGTTGAAAGTGTTTCCACATGTCTAGAGCAGTACCTAGCTACCACCACATACTACATGTAGCCACCTCGTGGTATATGCATAGCAGGAGGGTGGTATATACACCGGTATGGGATGCCAGCAGCATCCTCAGGTACACACTCGTGGGCGTACAACGCCGCTACGTGCATCCATGCACAGACGGTCTGTTGGTGTGTACCTATCCTCAGGAAGTAGTGGATGGTAGCAGGTGCTAGGTGATACGAGCCAGTCCATCCCTCTTTCCTGCAGCTGCATCAAATGGCTATCGACTTGCGCCCGCCGTAGTAGTACGGGATAGTGGGGCGACCGGATACTCCTCGGAGAGATGGTCCCTGCACTCTAACTCGTCTCTCTCTCTCTCTCTCTCTCTCTCTCTCGAATTGTCTGCTGCAGTCTATCAGCAGGGGTGGACCGGCCCATGATGTGCTTTTCATGCGAAAAGCACAAAGAATTGGTGGCAAAACACAAAACCGCGTTTCGCACAAAACCTAAGTCTGGGTACAAGTTCGCCAGCTCGACGGTTTCGGAGCCCGCTGAGGGTCGGAATGCAGAGATCGGATTCCGAAAACGATGGATGGTGCCGGCACACCCGGCACCATCCAACGTTGATGTGAGCGTCGTCTATCTCCTCACCGCAACGGGAACTTTTGACTGCGATTGAAAGTGAGGGAGCGTCTACCCATGAGAGAAAGGGACAACAGAAAGGCTGGATTTGAGGGAAGAGAGAGAGAGGCAATATTTAATCAACCCCTTCACAAGGTTTGAAGAAAAGAAGAGGAAGAAGGCCCACAGCGGGAACCCCGTGCACAAAAAGTTCGGATCCCAGCACTTCTATTATGTTTTTCTTGTTTTGGTTTTTTATTTGTCGTCTTGCCCTTTTTCTCCTTTCTTCACTCCCGCCCACCCTTCTTTCATTTGCTTCTGCTACTTGTGCCTTTCATAGGCGCTGCAACCCTCAGTGGATCACTTGCTTCGTTTCGTGCTTTCTTTAGGAAATTGGACGGCGGCAAGTCGTCGCTTGTCATGTGACAGGCGACGTCTCTCTGGGAACCATGAAGACCGCGGCCAGACGCGATAGTCAATGGGAATTGCAGGAGCATGAGACTCATCAGGTCGTCGAACGCATTAGCGGGCTGGGTTCGCCCATGCCCAACAGCAGTTGAATGTCGCTTGAAATTCTAATCTCTCTCTCGATTCGACGATGATGTTTGGCTTGCTGATCATTATCGATAGAGTCGATCCGGTTTGAATGAGAATGTGGCGGCGCAAAGACCATGATGCTCTGTTTGAAATCCTGGGTCCGAAAACGAGCATCAGAGTCGAACTCAAGCAGACTTTCTTTCACCCTAAAAGAACACCAGAGGGCACCCTAAATCACCTGGAGTAACCATCTCAGTTTAAACCACTCAACACGTTGTGCGCACCAGCGGAACTCACCTGCTTTGGTAGTACGCTGTACGCTGCCAATTCCTACCAACGATGCAGTGTTGACACCAAAACGGCGAAGGTCACCCGGAGACTCTAAAATCCCGGATTCTCAAGCGAACTTTACTAACTTTAAAAAAGAGAGAGCACGGCTCGAACAAACCCCGCCCTTCCGCCACGAAAGGATTTAGAAGATGCCGGCCGGCTGCTGATTGAGAAGAGCGAAGCGCAGCGCAGCCCTTCCACCCTTTTTGGCAACACGACCTTTCGTGTACCGCGGGCAACGGCAGGGGGCGATCCATGTCGTCGCACAGGAGCTCTCCTTTGCTGTCGTCTCTCCGCAGGGTGGGAGGGAGTGCGAGTCCTGCCGGCAGCCCCGACTACGTGACGGTGCTGGTGACGGGGGACGTGCCGACGCAAAAGCTGCGGTTTTCATGGCCGCGGAGCATGCGTGAGCTCACCTCGCGGCTGGAGGAAGAACTCGGGGAAAGCGACCCCCCGTTTGCACTGGGCCGTATCGAGGTGTTCGACCGAGAGTACCAGCAGTACGTCCTGCTGAAGTCCGTCGACGAAATGCCCCTGGAGCGGGTCCAGCTCCGCTTGTGGTCCGCCGCGCGCGAGCACCCTTCGTACGCGAACGTCGACGAATCGCCCGCGAACGGAAGCCTCTTGTCGTCGACCGACCGCAGCACTGCGATGAGTGATCAGGGCGACCCCGACCCGGCGCTGCTCTGCACCTGCGGCCGCGGCGAGGTCGTCCAGTTTTACTCGCCGGACGACAGCCGGTTCGTCTGCGCCCTCTGCGCCGTGCTGGGCGGGTACAGAACGAAGCAGCTCCTCACGCTGAAGGAAGCCGCCGAACAATACAAAGCCTGCCTCCCTTCCATCCAGGGGAAAATTGACTCGGAGCTCAATCACATAGCAAGGCTTTCTGCGCACCTCACACGGCTACAACAGTCGCAAGACCCGAATAAGCAACTCGCTCGCATGCACGCACAGTGCGACGAGCTGATAGCGCTGGTCGAAGAGAAGCGGAAGCACATGCAGGAACACATTTTGAAGGCCGCGAACGAGGTGCCGACGCACATCGCCGCCGAGAGGTCGGTTTTGCACAGCCGGGAAGGAGAGCTGCGCGCGTTGAAGGCGGCGGTGCAGACGGTCCTGACGGAGCCGGAGGCGCGGCGGAACTGTCACCCAGTCGTCCGTCTGTTCCGAGAGGCCAGGGAGAAGCTCCCGGCCTACGTCGACTGGCAGCCCGCCGACATCACGGTCAAGGCCGCGTGGCTCGATTCGAGTAAGGTTGCAGCCGCGATTGCCGGCATGCAGCTCTCGTTCGAGGCCGGTGCTGTTCGGTACCCGCCGTGCAACGTGTACCGATACGCAATCCTGGGCGGAGGCGTGTTCGACTTCGACATTTCGACGCCTGCGTGCGCTCGCTTCGGACACTACCACTTGCAGGCCGTGCGTGCATCGCGGCCAGGGGCTGCGCACGAAGTGCAGCAAGGAGTGGTCATCGGCGTGCTGGCGGACACGCTGTGGTGGCACAAGCAGGGCGAAACCGCCGCGTCGCCGCTCGTCGACGCGACGCAGGACCGCTCCTCGCTGCGCATCGCCGTCCTGCCGCAGCCGGCTGCCCCGGAAGAATACCCCGAGTCGCAGCTGCCCGTCACGGTCCCGCCCGCGGCGCCGGCGCAGCAATTCTCCGGCCCCCACCCGTCGCTGCGCAGCGCGCCTTCGCACCCTGCAACGCACAACATCCATCAGCCATCCTACCGCAGAATGTAGAACGGCCGTCACTGTATAGTAGGCACTGGGGTGCAGGGCTCGGCGCCACAGGTGCTTTGGTATTGCACCCGCCGCGCAAAATAGTAGTGCAAGGTGGAAATCGCGATATCTTGAGTTTCCTCCAGCGGGCAGAGAGGCCAGGGAGAAGCTCCCGGCCTACTCGTCGACTGGCAGCCCGCTGGCATCACGGTCAGGGCCGCGTGGCTCGATTCGATAAAGGTTGCAGCCGCGATTGCCGGCGTGCAACTCTCGTTCGAGGCCGGCCCGCCGTGCAATGTGTACCGATACGCGATCCTGGGCTGAGGCGTGTTCGACTTCGACATTTCGACGCCTGCGTGCGCCCGCTTCGGGCACTACCACCTGCAGGCCGTGCGTGCATCGCGGCCAGGGGCTGCACATGAAGTCCCGTTGCTTCGCAGCGCGCCACCCTGCAACGCACAACATCCATCAGCCATCCTACCGCAGAATGTAGAACGGCCGTCTTTGTATAGTAGGCACCCGAGGTGCGGGGCTCGGTGCCACAGGTGCCTTGGTATTCCACTCGCCACGCAAAATCGTAGTGCAAGAGGAAATCGCAAATCCTTGAGTTTCCTCCGGCGGGCGAGAGGCCAGAGAGAAGCTCCCGACCCACGCCGACTGGCAACCCGCCATCACGACGCCTGCGTGCGCCCGCTTCGGACACCTACCACTTGCAGGGTGCGTGCATCGCGGCCAGGGGCTGCACATAAAGTCCCGTTGCTTCGCAGTGCGCCTTCGCACCCTGCAACGCACAACATCCATCAGCCATCCTACCGCAGAATGTAGAACGGCCGTCATTGTATAGTAGGCACCCGAGGTGCAGGGCTCGGCGCCACAGGTGCCTTGGAATCTTGTGTCACATCGCACCCACTACCTCCACCCGCCACGCAAAATTGTAGCGAGAGAAAATTGCGATATTTTGAGTTTCCAGGTCAGAGAGAAGCTCCCGGCTTATACAGCCCGCGGACATCACGACGCCTGCGTGCGCCCACTTCGGGCACTACTACCTGCAGGCCGTGCCCGCATCGGGGCCAGGGGCTAGTGCAAGGTGGAAATCGCGACGTCTTGAGTTCCCTCCGGTGGCAAGATCGACAGACTGGCGTCAATTTTGGCTGCATGTGTATTCCTTCGTACTCCCATCTCACTTTCTTTTTGCCTTTGTATCTTGGATCTTTTCAGTGCTTGTTGTTCTGTTTTTCTTTTTACAGCGCTTCTGCACACCCCTTGTTAGAGAAGAAATTGTTGCAATTCTTCCGCATTTCTTTTGAACGTGCGTTGGAAAGAATCGACGTGGCGGCGCCAGTTTGCGAGTTATGTACTGGGGTATTTTGCGGCTCGTGATTAGGCGCGTCCTGTGCCTGGTAGCATGGGGAAAGCTTCTGTTGAACCTGTTGTTCACAGTTACTCGCAGAGAGAGGTGCCAGGCCACGACAATGTCTGTTTGTTAGTGCCAAAGACGTTACCGGCGAACTTTTAACTCTAAAACTAGTTGCCGCAAGAACTCACCCTGCCGGGGAGCGCTGCTCCTTGCCGGTCAAACCTTGCGTGAGGAGACACCCGCCCAGAACAGCTCGCATCCGCACCGTGAACTCTTCGGGTCCCGGGGGAGAGGGCAAACGTTCACACCGCAAAAAAAATGAATGAGGCGTTCGGACACGCCTTGCGAGTTTGGAGGAGAAACGTGTTGCTCAGGCCGGCGTCTGTGCGAGTTCGGCGTATGATGACAAGTTCGGGGACTCGGAAAAAAGTCCACCGACGGGATCCGAACCCGCGACCCTTGGTTGGAGAAGCGTCACGCACTGACGACTGCCACACTACTTCCGCCGCGCGGGAAGATCTCGCTGAAGTCCGCTAAAAGTACCTCCCAGAAATGGTACAGAAATGTCCTGGATAGGGTTACCCTACGGCCTGCCCCAGAGAAGCGGGGTAGCTCGCTTTCAATTTTCCCCAACCTGTGCAGTAGACTCGGAATATCCCGCCAGTTCGCAGGGTGGAGGGGTGGGGCGGCTTCGAGGGAGGGGGCGGCGACGACAGGGAAGATGGGCGAGCTCCACAAGCTGCAACAGTTCTTCCACAACGCCCCGGACGGGTACCCCCCCGGGACGTCCGCGGCGGGGGACACTTCGCGGCAGGTCAGCCCGACGAGGATCTTCAACGACGCGGCCAACGCGAAGCGGATCGAATCCATAAAGCAAACCTTGTGCCCCTCAGGGGGCGAGAAGGCGATGGACTACGAGGCGTATCTGAGCCAAGCGGTGCAGGGCAAAAACAGCGGCGTGGGCGCGACAGGCGTCATGGCTCGGGTGGAGAAGGAGGTTAAACGGCAGCAGACGGCGGCGGAGGCCCGCGCAATCGACGATGCGATCAAGCAAAAAGCGGGGTTCCTCCGCGCGAAGCTCGACCTGCTGGACAGCGAGGAGGCGCAGCGGCGCCTGCACACCGTCCTGCGGCAGGACTGCGAGCGCCGCCTGCAGGAGATCGCGCAGCAGCAGCGGAAGAGCTACCAGAACCTCATCGCCTTCGACAAGGGCGCCAAGGGTATGCGTTCTCGCGGGGCTTTGTCACTTCGTCTCCATCGCACGACCACGCGTCGGGCAAAAGCTACGAAAACTTGTTACTAGCGTATGAAAGCATAATATTATGCATGGATGTATTTTGGTCGATACTCCGTGCGATAGTTCATACTATGCGTGAAAGCGTATGAATGCGTATGTTCGTGTGTATGCGTGGATGCACATCGGTCGAAAAGGTGATGCGTGAATGCGGATGATCATGGGTGCACATTTCGAAAACGATGCGTGAATGCGCTTGTCTGTATAGAACATGATGCGTGCATGCGTCTCAATGCGTACTGCACGGGTGCCCATCGGTCGATGCCCCGAGTGAGAAATGAAGCGCGAATGCATGTCGTGTGTGGAAAATGATGCGTGCATATGCGCATGCACGCGGGTGTTCCTGTAGAATGTGACGCGTGCATACGGCTGAACCCCGGCTCCTTTGTAACCGTGCATGAGAGGCATTGTTCTGTCTAACAGTAAACTGAGATTCCCCACGCAAAAATAGTAGTAGTGGTCTGGACTAGGCATGCGGCAAGCGCTACGTCCAGCACGCGTCGGATCGTGCTTCGGTTGCACTTCTTGCTCGGTGTACTGTTTGTCTCAGGGGGCGCGCGGGTCTGACGAGTCTGTACTTGTCCAGCCAACACAGAATCGCAGATCTCACCACTTCTAACCCCATTCCTATACACACACAGGCGACTGCTTGCCGGACTACAGCATCGACGAGATGATCAGCGACTGCAGCCTGACGATGACGCAGCGGGAGCTGAAGGCGGTGCTGTCGGAGCAGGCGCCCGACCCGAGCTCCGCGGTGCAGATCCTCGACGTGCTGCTGGTCAACAAGCCGACGGACACCAATTTGAGCGACCTGCGGGCGGAGCTCGCCGGCTGCGGCCTCAGCGAGCCGCTCACCGCCGCCATCTTCGACATGCACGCGGCGCTGAACTCGGAGCTGCTGGACCCGGAGACCACCGTCAAGTCGCTGTCTGCCACCGAGCACGAAATCCCGGCCATGCTCGAGAGGGTGCGCCACGCGGAGCTGGCGATAGAAAAGGCGAAAGACGTCGATGACACATCCTCGGTAGACGCGTTGCAGAGTCAGTGCATCGCTGGGATGGAGCAACTGCTTTCCATGGTGAAGGCGCGGCTCGGGTTGCTCGTGGGTGTTGGCAGCGGTGATGACCAGCTGCTTCCGGGTCTCCGTGAAACAAAGGAGGCGTCGGAAGACGCGATTCAGAAGGTGAGGTCGCGATGCGACACGCTCGACCAGTCCGTCGAACGCGACGCGCAGCTGCTGATCGAGTCGCACGACAAGCTGAAGCACGCCCGGCGCAGCGAGCGGGAGAAGGTGCAAGAGTCGGTCGAAGCGTGCGACGCGTCGCTCGCCGACAACGAGCGGCAGCAGAAGGAGCTCGCCGAGCAGCTCCTTGAGATGCACCAGCGGTACCGGCGGCTGAGCGACGAGCGGTGGACCCTCGTCAACCGGCGCGTGGACGCACTCGAAGACGACGAAGCGAAGCAGAAGCTCTTCGAAGCGCAGTGCAAAGTGCAGCAGGAGCACCTGCAGACCATGCAGGAAGTCAAAGACCACCTCACCGTCGTCGACCAGCTGCACAAGATCATCGAGCGTATGTCTTTTGCGTAGTAACAATGCATTGTAAACACGGCAACGCTGGCAGCGTGTTTGGGAGAAGAGTAGCCTAACGATCATTCTCACTCACTGACAGGCCAATCCGCCCCCGGCGCGTACAAGCAAACGCACGCTTATTCTTTTTAAGCACCTGCATTGTAGGAAATACTTGAGGAGGCTGAAATATCAAGGTGAATGTGCTGTAGCCCACACGAAACACGAGTAAATGTGGGTCAAGCGGCGGGCACCCAGCGTTCTCTCAAGAAAGACCCACTTTGTAGTTGTCCTTGTAGCCTCCTTCGAAGTAAGCACAAGGCCCCTCGAGTATTTCACTCTCGCTCTTCTGGCTCCTGTGTGTGCTCCTTTATGCCCCAAACGTAGATTTGGCGTTGATTGGACCTGATTTTGTGGTATTGGGCTTCAGACATGATTTAGTTCAAGGGAGTTCCGGTGAGCCCTACGTCAATTCTCGGGATTGCGGGGCACACGACCTTGTGGGGCGACCGGTTTGCACTGGGTTTGGGTGCTTCGAACAACAAATTCTCCTTGCACAGGCTGGGTAACTACTGCCGTAGGCGGCATCAAGAAGAAGATGTCATCCATCGACTCCGAGCTGCACGAATTGCGACTGGACGAGCAGAAGCGGCACCACGAGTTCTTCCGCAGGTGCGAATATTTGCATTTTTTTGTTGAAAGTATGCCAATAACGCAGGGAATAGTTGACTAGACCTCTTGAGTTTGTGCTAACCACGAATTGGGGAGTCGGGAGAACCTACAAAGCCAAAAGCAGGACCGACCCCCCCGTTCGTGAGAAAAAGCGAAGAATAAAAATACCTTCTTTTTTCCATCTACCTTTGTCAAGAGCAACTCAACTAATCTCGTATAAGTGGCTCTGTTGGTTCGACGACTGGAGGCTTCGCCTCCAGGCTTTACCCCAGGCGGCACAGGAAATACTTGAGGAGGCTGTTGACCACACGAAACAGACGTGAATCTGAATTCAGTGGCGGGCGTTAGCGTTCAACAAAAAGACCCACTTTGTAGTTGTATTGTTTCTCCCCCTCTAGCATCCTTCGAAGTAAACATAAGGCAGCCCCTCGAGTATTTTTCTCTGACCCGCGAAGGAATAATCGAAACGGATCTTCGCGCTTCTCTTTCAAGTTTCGTCTGCAGACCAAGGAGCCTCAACACGAGTGAGGCGCTTGGAAACGAGGAGCATGATTCTGACTGACAACCGGCGGACAACCTCGTGCCGAGAGACAGCGATCCCCTGCCACCCGCTTTAAAATACAGACCAAAGGAGTCTCAGCACGAGTGCGGCATTTCGGGTTTGCGGATTTTTCTTGCCCGTCTTGGAGTACACTGCAGGCACAGTATTGTCGCCAATGAAACCCTTCACCAGGTACTACCTCTATACCGGCGAGCTCATATTCAAGAAGTACGACCGCATGCGGGAGTGCAGCCGGCTCGTGCGACACCACGAAAGCAGCGCGCAGCATGCCCGAGAAGTTGGCGATGGTCAGCTGAATATGGTATGACCCACTTTCGAATTGAGGATCTTTGCTTTTCTTAATATTACATTTGTACTGACGGGAACATTTCCGGAACAACGGTTGAACATGAAAGAGAAACGAAGCCAACGCAAAAGTGCTCACAGGAAACCCCCTATCATTTTCATCGCCGTTGGTCAGTTGATGCTGATCGTCCGTTACTTCGTTTATCAGTTGCAAGCCCCAACCCCGAAAATGTTCTGGTCGAGCTCTCCCACGGCCTCGTTCGTTTCCGCTGAAAGCCGGCAACAGTCTAGTCGGCTTCCTCAGAACGGCACTTTCATCAGGCACTCTCGGTACGCTCAGCAAGCACCGATGCTTAGAACAACATTTCTTTAGACGTGGGGACCTAAGAGTAAGCACGTGGTTCGTGGGACCTTGCGAGATGCACCAGGCGCAGAAAACCTGGTAGGAAGGGCGGGAATCGAATCCCTGGTTGGCGAAATAAAATTCTTCGCTGGTACACGACACAGCACTTTTTCGACGAAATTTTGCTCGCTTTCAGCTCCGATGAAGAGATCCGTGAAAGATAGGCCCGGGGACCAATATGGGCCTCCAACCTTCACCTTGCCCCTCGCAGACTATTACAAATGCCTGCGAGGTATGCAAATGAAGGGAGAACCGTGTTGTAGTCTCGCGATACCTCCGCAAGCTGTTCTTGAAAGCTTGCCAAGCACCCGTTGCAACGGTGACTCGCGATTTCTCGTCTCCCCATAGTTTCAGCCACATGCAATGTGTGAGGGAACTGAGCTGCCCAAGTAGGACCTTCTGATCGTGATCAGTTGCCAAATTGCCACCTGCAACCACGTCCGGGATTTGGGTTTGTATAAACACCTGTTTTGTGGGAAATACTTGAGGAGGTTGCCTGCTGCAAAAGATGAAAGGAGGTAAATGTGCAGCCCACCCGAAACACACAGGTAACTCTGGGTTTAGTGGCGGGCGTAAGTGTTCAACAAAGCGGTGTTCGGTTTTTGTTCGGGTCGTCGGCAGCGTATGTATGGGACAGAGTCAACTTAAGCGCAGTCGCCATGCCAAACACGCTCCAACCTCACAGCATCTCCAATACGCCAAAGAACTCGGCCAAGTGCGCGATGCCTGCCTAAGCCGCATAGCAGAACTGCAAAAAAAGAGTATGCGCCATTTCTTTTGACTTTTGTATAGTCCGCCTCGCTCGCACCTGCTTCGTGTGAAGCAGGAAATGTGCTGTTGCCCACACGAAATACAGGCACAAGCGTCAAAAAAAATAATCCAACTTGCAGTTGCATTGTTTCCCTTGTTTCCCCCTCCACCTCCGTCGAATTCAGCCCCTCCGTTTAGTTTGGCACACCGGAAAGAGGCGAGTAAGAAGTCTCCGACAGGGTATTTCGACCTGGATTTTTCTGGAGTGCTCTCTCCATTGGTGGGCAGTTGCACGTTGTGAACGAAAGACCACGTTTCGCACCCACAACGCAATACAGGCGAAGCTGCTTGCGCGGATTTCGATAAAACGTACATGGCTCTGCGTATATCGACGCCCGGAGCCGTGCACCCAAGAGAGGAGATGCAGCAGCAGGCAGCCCAGCTTCACAAGCTGTCGCTGTCGCATCGCAAGCGGCTCTTCGAAGCCGACGTGAAGGAAAGCGAGGAGGAGCACCACGAGCTGCAATGCCTCTTGCACCTGGCGTAACAAATCAACCGCTGCCCATGCCGCTTTGGGGATGGGGCCCCAACTCCTCACGACGCACTAGTGAAGGAACCTCTAGGGCAACAACCAGGAACACACTGGTAGGTGAGCAGCGACACCTCCCGAAAGTGAGCCAAGGGCGAAGGACGTATCTGCGGCCGGCACCGGTCGTAGCCCGACACGCAGAACGCGGGGAAGGGGAACGTGTTTTCCCAACTTCTTTGAAGCTCTTCGCCCCGACCGTAGCATCCGAGGAAGGTGCAAACATGGAGGGTGCTACGGTAGCCGTGCACGGGTCTTGGGCGCGTGCCTCGTGCAGGGCGGGCGCTTTGTGATCCGCCGCGAAGTTCTCTCCTGGTGCACTCCGGAGAGACCGGCGCCGAGTTGCGGCTCACAGCCGGTTCCCTCGGGCGGCAACCTTAAGGGAGAGAGAGAGCGCAGACACTATCCACCCGGGTGATGAACTTCACGTGTGAGCTAACAAGTGAAATGTCTAGTACCCCTGAACTTCACCATAATCAAGAGAAGTGGCTAGTGCTCCATGTGAATGAACTTCACTAATGAATCTGCAAAGTGAAATGACTGGTGTTTCCTTGCCCATGAACTTCACCAGTGAATCAGCAAGTGCAGTGGCTAGTGCTCTTCGTGAATGAAATTCACCAGTGAATCAGCAAGTGCAGTGGCTAGTGCTCTTCGTGAATGAAATTCACCAGTGAATCAGCAAGTGACATGACGACATTTACGCTCTTGGGTTCTGATGGGCTGGTGTTTCCCATCCAAACCGCCGCCGTAGGCCGCGCAGCAGCAACCAAAAAGAAGAGAGCCCCCGCGATTTCCCGTAAAGCGAACTCACCCCGCGCCACCCGGCAGCCCACCTACTTGGCGCCATCACCCATGTTGGTCGATAGGGCCCAATTACTCAGGACTTAGGACACCTGCGTTAATGTGTAACAGATGTGCCGCCCCAGCCAAACTCCCCACCTGACTGGTGTCTCCAAACGAGGATTCGCGAGCCGAAGCCCGTTTGTCGCTGGAAACGGATAAGCTACGGATCCGAAGACCCTAACCCCACAAGGGAGCAGCTGCCGTCTTCCCATCATTGGATCATTGGATAAGTAAAGCGACAACAAGAGTAGTGGTATTTCATTGTTGCGGCCTCCCACCTATTCTACACCTCTCGTGTCACAGCACAAAGTTTAGGAGTGTTCGTGAGCATCCTTTGAGGTGCGGGAGCCTAGATGATCGACAGGGGAGGGGAAGGACGCGTGTGCGTCGCCGACTCACCCAGTTCGGGAAAAAGGTCGCGCTCAATAAGGAAAAGGTCCACCCCTCCTGGAAGCCTTAGCGCTCCAGGAGGACGGAAGGATCACTACCTCCCCTGGGGCTACATGTAGGTCGGTTCTTGGTTCAGTTCGAGTGTCCTGATCGGAATTTTTTGGATTCGTGATCCGCTCTCTGTTACATCATTACACAAGGCGACCGTGCGGAG
This sequence comes from Diplonema papillatum, assembly GCA_030068145.1. Taxonomy (NCBI): domain Eukaryota; phylum Euglenozoa; class Diplonemea; order Diplonemida; family Diplonemidae; genus Diplonema; species Diplonema papillatum. The sequence goes on from JAPJBO010000893.1 coordinate 26,175, forward strand.
CTGTCGTCGACGCGCAAGTTGGAGACTTGTTTTGTACATTCTAAATCTGTGTGTGCCTATGTTCTGTTTTCCTTCTTCTTTTCTTTCGCGTTGGCGTCCAAACTCAGTGCCTCCCTTCTCGACCCCCGCAGACGTTGTCGGAAAAGTGCTATTTTCGGGGTACAAACAAGACTTCCGGTTGTCACGTCTTCAGTTTTCTTGAGCAAGTCCGGCCAGCTCACTGGGATCTTGCCGAGGAGCGGCTGAAGTCCCACTCCGGCGCTAAATTCAGACACGAGAAGAATAGCAGTCTGGAAGGAGAAAACGTGTCAGTTTCTCCCGTAAGCAATGACATCTCCAGTTGCTCGATTTCGGCCGGGACAAAAAATTGGGCAGGTGTGCAACTACACCTCCTTTTTTGCCGGTACCAGTGTGAGCCGGAGAATACCAGCTTCACGAAAACCAGAGTATCGAGGCGTAACGCATATAGGGGCTTGGCGATTGCGTTGAACACGAGCCCGCATAAACGGTCAACCAGAGGGCGCTTTAACTCATCAGCTTCGCATGCTATTGACCGCTGCGCTCCTGCCCCTAGTCCGAGCTTTTTCCTTTTCCGACAACAGTGGGGAACACTGTCCAGACCCTTCGTAGCTAGCCTTCGTACACGCGTTTGTTTGTAAAGACTGTGCCGTAAGACTGTCACGGTGCACCCGTGGCACCAGACACACGGCAGTTTCAGCTTCCAGGAACCGTTTGTAGATTCAACGTGGTTCCTATCTGTAGTCTTTTCATACACGTCTTTTACGTTTCTTTCCGTGTTTTTGAGAGACGTTCGGGCAGACTGCACGAGTGTGGTCTTGTCGCCTGCGAGAGAACATCAGGTATTGCTCGATACACTAAGTTCCTCGGTGCGAAGGCGTGTCCAAAAAGCATGTTCAAGGGCCAGGCTGACAACTGGCAAACACCAGTCAGCGTAGAGGCGTTCATGGAATTGTCTAGGACCCGTTTCAGATGATCGACGACTTCGCCCCTGCTTCAACGCGCCTCCGGAGGGAACAAAAGGGTCTGGACACAGTCATGCCCAGCTAGTAGTTAGGAGTCAGCGTGACACACTGCCCGCAGTGAAGTAATGCCACCTTTTCGTGGTGGGAACTACGAATTCCGAAACAACGGAGCACACGGAAAACATTGCGAAGCCAACCAAAAAGTGCTGTTACAGGAAACCCCCCCCCCGTCGTTCCCGGACACGTGAATAGAATTCTGTGTGGGGGGCAAAAAGAGCAGCAAAGAAGCAAGAAGATGCTCGAATGGGACCGGTACCTGGCGGCGGGCCCGAAGAAGGAAACCGCCAGCTCGGGTCTCGAGGCGCTGCTCGGGGGTGACCTGGCGGGCGACGGGGGCCGCCCGCACAGCACGGCCAGCGGCAGCCCGATCGCGGCCGGGGCCGGCGGAGGCGTCAACGACCCGTTTTCGATGATCGACGACTTCGCCCCCGCTGCCAACGCGCAGACCGACGCGCCTTCGAAGCAGCCCGGCCCCAAGACAGCCGACGACTTGCTCCGCGGGTTCGTCGAGTCAGGCACTGGAGGCCGCTCGAAGACCGGCACGCAGAGCCTCGCCGCTCTCAACCAAAAAGACCACGACACCAACTTCTTCTTCGGCGACGACAACGCGCCGCGGAAGAAGGCGACCGCCCCTTCGAAGATGATGCAGGCGCTGATGAACTACTACGAGGTGCTCGGCGTCGCTGAGACCGCGGCCCCGGACGAGATTCGGCAGCAGTACAAGGCGAAGAGTCTCAAGTTCCACCCGGACCGGAATCCCAACCTGCACGAGGACGACGAGCACATGTTCAAGCTCATCACAAAGGCGTACGAAACCCTGTCCGACCCGACTATGAAGGCGCAGTACGACATCGAAGTTCAAGCGAACCGTGGACAGCGTCAACCAGGTATGCGCTGTTTACGGATTGTGAAGAAAGAATTCCTAAGGGGCAACAAATCTTTAAATCATTTTTGAGGACCTAAAGGTCCCCGATTAGGCCCCTAGCAGTCGAACACTCGGGAAGCCTCGAAACCGTGTGTTTTTGTGCAAGGTTCTCTCTCTCTCTCTCCCAATTCACGCCCTCACGTCGCAGCCGCCCAAGGAAACTGGCTGTTCCATCTGAACCCCGGAGCTGGCGGGGGCGGCGCGCCACAGGCGCAACAGGGAGGGGGCGGAGGTGGCGGTGGCTTCGGCGCCGCGTCGCCGATGAATGCGGGCATGGGTGGCTTCGGCATGAATCCGGGCATGGGCCAAGGCATGAGCCAGTCGCCGATGGGCGGCGCCGGCTTCGGCGTGCCGTCGCCGCAGGCCCGCGCCGCGTCGCCCCCGTCGCAGCCCAAGTCGCGGCCGAAGAACACCGACCCGTTCTCGGATCTGTTTTAGCGATCCGGGCCGCGCACTCCCGGCATACGGTAATGTCTCCTGGCATTTAAACGTGTCTCCTGTCGTTTCAGAGTGTCTCACCCCTAAAACGTGTCTCCCGAGGCAGGAGACATTCTGAGGCGGTGGGAGAGGTGCGAAACATTTGCCTTGAAAGTGTCTCCTGGCATTTAAACGTCTCGCAGTCTCAGAGTGTCAACGCCCCCCCCCCCCACGTGGGCGGTTTCTTCGAACAGCACCTCGTGATGTTCGCATCGCAGAACGAAGAAGACAGAACAACCCGGTCGTTACCTGGCAGGGGCTTCGCGCACGAGCGTTCAATAAACCCGCGGTTAAAAAACCTGGCTTTAGTGGTGCATCCCACCACGCGCTCGTCATACTCATGATTCGCCCGCCACGCCGCTTTACGCCGGGTACCGCGCCGTACGCTCAATGTGCTCCAGCGCAGGCCTACCATTCCGATATTGATGCTCAGGCGGGTGTTTCGAGGCCGACTTACACAGGGAGCCGCACGTCCCCGCACAGTCAGGCTGCAGCCCAATGTGCATCGGCGTTGCTGTTGGCCGGTCGGACCCCAATGCTACTGTTGTGCCGCCCCCGCGGCGGCGCAACAAACGCGTTCCATCTGCTGTGATGTAGACACGAGTGCGTTGCTCAGGGTAGTCGAAGGCCTGACAATCACACGAATGCAACAAGTTTACTACTGTTGTCGACTTGTTCTGCGCATATGTCTCTTTGTCGGTCGCGGCGTGTATAGCTTCCGGGTCAGTTACAGGTTCGGTTAACGTCTTTTTCGTTTTCGGCAACTGCGATGCCCGTCGATGTGCGGGTTCTTCTATATCGTTGGTGACTTGCTCGTGCCCAAACAGGGGTGTTTCTCCAGGGAGTCGCTGCTTGCTTCCGTGCGATGTGCTTCGTACTTGACCTGCAGGTCCACGCTTCGGTGGCAAATGGTCGTACCGAACCTTTTCATCGTGAAGCGAAGTTCATGCTTGTGTTGCGGTGAACAAAAGATGCCCCAACCGCACGGTTGTCTCGTGGCAGACCGCCGGGCTTGTGTACAGCGCATTCGCCTCAATGTTCGGGTGCCTTCTGATGCAGGCTTTCCGGTATACTGAAGCTGGAAAAAGAGGTGTCCCTGTATCGACCATCCAATTTCAGCCTTGCCTTGAAGTAGAAGGATGAAACAGAAGAAGAAGTTCGCTCTGGGACAAGAGCGTATCAATCAATTGCAGTGCGCAAAGCTTGAAGCGGTAGTAGCACAATCCGCTCTCCGTGTGGACGATTGCCAGCACAAGCGTCTACCCAAGGCACGCCACGCCTTCGCTCTGGTAAGCGAAGTCGGTAGCCGAGCGGGCTCTGCAGTGCCTCCGGAAACATGTAGCTTAACTCTCCCGTGTTGTGTAGCACTCATTTTTCCGGTACACTTGTACTAAAAGAAAAAAGGGGAGGTCTCGCTGCTCACCGGCCGGGCCAGCTTCCCAACCGGAACCAAAGGAGAAAGCAAAATAGAAGCAGCCCGAAGTTTGGTGGTGCGCACTCGTTTTTCTTCTGCGCTCGTTGTTGGAACCCCGGAAAATGCAGCGCTCAAAGGGAGGCCTCAGCAGCAGGGAAAGGGTGGTAGATGAAGCTATCACTCACCGTACCAGTGCCGCGACCGGCAACGCGCTTTCGAAATGACTTACGCCCGCCATAGCAGTAGGGAAAGTTCAAGCACGGAAACCCGGATACCCAAACCAACCGCCTTGTCAGCACACAAAAGTTTGAGGCTCCCAATGTTGGTTGAAAGTGGTCGATGCACGAGAAGAGAGTTTTCGCCGTATGTTTGCTTAGTACATGACAGTGAAATGCGCCCCGGCCCTGCGCGACCGACAACCCTGTACAATGTTACATGTGAACGAAAATGTATCAGGTGTGCCAACCCCGACGCATTCACCCGACACGAGCAACATGCCCCCTCCCATTCGACTCCCTCATCGATTAAGCGGAGACTCTGAAGGGTCGGTCTTGGTGACCTGTAGATAACTCTAAACCCACCCAAAGCAGCCCGAACGGAAAAGGAACCAAGCGACGTGTCGGAATGGTTGGGATCGGCCAGACGCCGCTGCACTTTGCGGCGCAGCACGGTAGAATGGACGTCTTGCACTTCCTCATTGAGCACGGCGCGGTGACGTCGGCAGTGGACGACAACGGGTTGACACCCTTGCACAGGGCAGCTTGGACAGGGGAAGCAGGCGTCGTGGCTGTGCTGCTGCGGTGCGTTCCTCACGCAGCACCGCTCGATAAGCACTCTTGGACGCCTCTGCACTTTGCAGCGGATAGCGGGTATGTGGACATCGTCCACCAGCTATTGGAGGAAGGCGCACCCGTCGACCTCATTGAAGACTTGGGTAGGACAGCCTTGCACAGAGCCGCCGCAGGAGGGCACAGCGACGTCGCCAGCGTGCTGTTGAAGGAGGCGGCGGAAAAGGGGGTTTCCATCATCAACGTCGTCGACACGTACCAGCGCTCGCCGCTGCACTTGGCCGTGGCGAGGGAAAGGGACGACACGATCAGGCTGCTGTGCGAGGCGGGCGCTGACGTCAACAAGCGAGACACGGCGGGGCTGACTGCCGTCAAGCTCGCGGCCAGCTGCGGCCGCCGGGACCTCGTCCTGCTGCTGCTCGACTACGGGGCCATCGTCGACCAAGTCACTCTTACTTGCACGCTCCCGCGGTTCATGACGAGTGAAGAGACTGCTCGGGTCGCTGAACGGTCGTCCGCCTCGGCCGCTGCGAGGGATGGCGTCCCGAACGCAGCCCCCGCCCCGACCCACGGCCCCGTTGCCCGCGCCCAATCTCCCAGCTCGTCGGCAGAGCCCCGCCGGGAGTGGGCGAACCCGTGACGCAGGGTTCCGCCGGGAGTAGGCGAACCCGTGACGCAGGGTTCCGCCGGGAGTAGGCGAACCCGTGACGCAGGGTCCCGCCGGGAGTGGGCGAACCCGTGACGCAGGGGCCCGCCGCTCTTTGCCGCGAATCCTACCATGTTGAGCCGGTCCGTCCCTATCTCTTGAAACTGCATCGAAATGCCTGCCGCTGTTTATCACAGTGAATCACGGTCCACCACGGTCTATCAGGTCCATCCCTAGTCCCTAGAGCTGCATCGAATTGCCCGGTGCTGTATTCTTCGGTCTATCACGGTCTATCAAGAGGGGATGGACCGCTCACATGTGTGAGCGCAGCACCAACAGCAAGCTCCACCCTCAGCTTTCGTTCACCGGGGTGACGACTGGGGTACGACGGTTGACCGGCAGCCCCGACTTCAGTGTTGCTGCTGTGTGAAAAGCTGCAGGGAACGCTTCAAAACGTCGCACACAGTGCGAGTTCTCATTCAGAAAAATGGGACGCCCCTTCCTCGTCGATATACGGCTGAAACGATTTTGATCTTGGTTCTGGTCGGTGTCCCGCGCGGGGCCGGATCTCCGGGGTCTTCGGGGCTGGGAAGGGATGTCCAAGAAAATCAGTCTGGAAAATCAGTGGAAAGTGTCCTCTGCTAGCCCCGGAGAGCCTCGGCCCCCGAGGGCTGCCGGGGCTCTCCCTGATCCCCGGCACCCGCCAGCCCACTGCACCTGTTGAGGATCTACGCCGCATGCACCGCGACTGCTGGCGCGCTAACACCGTGGTATTGCACCACGTAGCTACGTAGCACCGTGCAGGCACACACCGCTGCTGCTGTCCTCTGCGTATGGATGCACCACACACGTGGTAGGCACCACTGATACATAGCACCGTAGTGCACCGCGTGCTGCATGTCGTCCTAGTGGGTGCACCCCGCCGCTGAGTACTCGCACCCTGCCATGCTGCAACGCTGCTGCTGCGGCCAGCCAACACTTCTTATCCTCTGATCTGAGCTCTCTAGCCCTCCGTCGAAATGAGCGGGCAAACCACACTCGGTTTCAGATACCGTCTTTCTTGCATCTTTCCGTTACTGTGCTTGTTCGCGATGAGAGGGACGCCTGCCGAACCGCTCAGTCTTTCCAAACTGAGCAGCTTGCGTGAGGAAGGAGTTAACCAACTGTGTCGTCTGTCTGTTCCACTGCAGAAGTGCCAAGTGACTTTTCACTCTGAAAGCGCAACGACCTTGTCGTCGAACCGATTTGCCTCCTCTCCGCGCGCTAGTTTCCTGCCTCCAAACCAAACGATGAACAGGAATAAAAAGACACAAAAGGAAAAAACAAAACACCCCTTCCCACCTGAAGGACGAGCAAGAACGGTATCGCAGGATACCGACGCACGCACGCACATACGGCCTTCTTTGCACCGCTTCGGAGGAGACGGCATTCCTCCTCCTCGCCCTTTTTCCCCCTCTCTTCCCCCTTCCTCGTATAATTCTGTCTCTCTCTCACTCACTCTTTCTCTTGGTACTTTGATATCGATCGATGACCATTGCGCCGGCACCTAATTCGTTGACCACCACCTCTTCGTGCAGCAGCCTTTCAGCCGATGACGCGTTGCTGACGACGTCGAGCTATGGGTTCTCTCGCTCGGTGTCGTCCGGAGGCAGCGCGCGGCCCGCGGGGAGGCGGCCCCCCATATACGGACTCGCCCGCGATGTGATGCGGATCATATTCCGTTGCTTCTCGCGCAACACGCTTGCGCGGATATCGACGGTGAGCACGGTATGGCGGTCGCTGGTGCACAGCGACGTGGACCTGGTAGACCTCCTGTACAATGGCAACACGACTCCTCCGAGCAGCCCCCCGAGGGGTGCGTGCTTCCCTTCGAATCCGCACGTGCCGTCGATGCCAGCTCAGCCGTATTCCCTCCGGCAGCAAGGCTGGGAGTCTCTCGGCACCCCCGACTACCCATTTCCGGAGCCGTTGCTCAAGTGGCTCGCCGTCAACGACGGCTTGAAGCGGCCCCTTCCCTTGCAGCAGCTCATCGTAGGCCCGCTCGCGCTCGGCATCGACGCGGTGCTGGAGTGCCAGCCGCTGTCCGGAGTAACCACTTCTGCCTTCATCGCCGCCCTTTGGCGGGCGGTCGTGTCACGGCTACCGCAGCACTTGGCCGTGTTCTGCTCGGTCGAAGCTCTGCCGTCGACGATGGCCACCGTCCGCAAGGTGCTGTGCACGCTTCCCCTTGCAGACGCTGACTCCGCCCTCCGCATTGTCATCACTCGGCAGCCGCGGGAGCGCATGGGCTTGAAGTTCAACGACGGGACACTCATCCTCAAGTCGGTCAACCGGTCGCGCGTCGCCCACGGCTTCGGTGCAGACAAGTTCGTCGGCAAGCGGCTCACGCATGTGAACGGCAAATCCGTCGAAACCCTCGAGCAAGTTTCAAGGTGTGTATCGCTGTTTACCGGGGGGACTTAACAGAAAGAGTGTGCCACACCGTAGTTAATTCACGAAAGCCAACTGCACATAAAAGTGTCGCGGGATAAGCCGGCAGCCGCTGCTCAGCGGCTGTGCATGCTGATCCATGTGGTCCGTGGTTGAAAGTTCCCAGTGCCCAGCTCAGCGGCTTTATTCCGTGGGCGGCACTAAGATTACCCCCCTCACGTGACACCACTGATTTTGCCTTCAAACAGACTCTAGCTTTCTTACCGTGTAGCCTGCTTGAATTAACCGTACACACGCTACCACCAACACCCGGCAAGAATGAATCCTGCTGAGCATCGTGACGATAGGCGCGCTGCGGCCCGCGACGCCTCCTCTCCCGTTCACGAGCGAACCCCGGGTTCACGAGCGAACCCCGGGACACCCGTGAAAAAAGAAGAAAGCAGAGTTGTTAAGTCGGTGGGTACGTGCAGGCCTTTCGCCACACAATTGAAGTCACTATAGCTCCTGAAGGTCGCAAGACCGCCGTGGTAGCCTGTTAGAATCGCCCGTCAAAAAATATGGTTTTAGTGTCTCTATGTCGATTGTGAAAGGAGGGTATCTGGCTGCATTTGTAAGGGTTTTGATGGACGGTGCGTGTTACGCAAGAAACCCCGGCAGGATGGTCGCGAACCAGACGGCAATCCAACTGCGGTTCGAGAGCCGCGGGATAGCAGCCGGGGTCTGGTGGGACGAGCGGCGGTACGTGTGCGGGGGAAAGGTGCAAGACGTGCCGTTCACGGTGTCGCTGTCGGCGGTCGACGAGAACGGGGCGCGGGCTGGCGGATTCGCCGGGGCGGCGAACCTGACGCTGCGGTTCTGCGACGAGAAGAAGCCGAAGCGGCTGTGGTGCAACGGCATCTTCCGCAAGCAGTGGGGCCACCGCGAGACGGCGAAGGAGAAGCGCGACAAGAAGAAGCGGCAGTCGGCGGCCCTCCTCGACAGCCTCTCGGCCGACGGCGAGCACCTCCTCGACGAGTACCACGGCGAAGCTTTCGCCGAGGTCACGATCAAAACCAGCCCCTCCGAACGCCTCGGCATCAAGTTCCAAGACGGAACCCTCGTCCTCAAGTCCGTCAACCCATCCCTGCGGGCCCATCGCCACGGCGTCGCGAGGTTCACCGGCCGCCGCCTCACGCACGTCAACGGCATCCCGGTCAAAACGCTCGACGAGGTGAAGGACGTCGTCAGCAACAAAACGACGATCCTCACCGTCGAGCAGGCCGACCGCACGGGACGCGCAGCGGCGAGGCACGTGTGCCCCCCAGTGCCGCCTGACGACCGCACACCGTTCGTCGCGGTCTTTGCGGCGCCGACGCCGTTCGAGTGCCCGATGCCGCTCCGCGCTCCCATCCGGGCGTGCCTTCCGCACTCGGCGGAGCACTACTACGTGTCGGTGTCGGCGAGCGGCGATGAGTTGGACGCGTTGGAGAACTGGATGTGCGACCTGGCGATCCACACGATCGTCGTCTGCTGCCAGGAGTCGAGCGTCGTGCCGGTCTCCCGCAGAGTCGGCGGCGTCGCGGTCACGGCCGGAGCCTCGCCGCTGTCTCTCGCGGGGGAGCGAATTTTCGTCGCCAGCGCGTCTTCCCTCCACCTCGTCCCCCGCGCTGACCTTGTCGTCGTCCTCTCTCCGACCGAGACGTCTTGCCACCTCCCGCCTCACTATCCGCCCGTCTTCTACTTCAACGCCATGTCCCACGCCGGCGTTCCTGCGTCACCCAACAAAGGTGCCTCCGTGACCTTCCTCAAGGTATTCTATTGCTTACTCTCGTCCCCCCTAAGCGTAGGTGCACACAACACCGCGGTGAAAAAAACACAGGGGGCTAGTCCCTCAAGGTTTCATACCCCACTTTGGGATCCCCTTTTTATCCCTTTTTGCCTCTTTCTATTTTGCATCGTGGGCCGATGCTTGATGTCTCTTTGTTGCAGCTACGTTTGGGAGGGAATCGGCTTGTACGCTTAGGGGGGTTTTAGGGGGGACAATCTTAGTTTTATGTTTAGGCAGAGCACTGCCTCTCATGCATGGTCGATGCTAGCATCAAGTCTTCTTCGAGGAAGATGTACACCCGTAGAGGATACTACGTGGCTGTACGTATGCTACGAGGACTGGGTGTGGTGGATACCACATACCATCCTACAGCCGGTAGAGGATACTACGTAGCTACGTAGCTGGTGCACTAGAGGATGAGCTCGTGCTGCGTGGTGCAGTCCTCGTGGTGGAGTATGCTGCAGCGTCCTGCTAGCACTGACCAGCAGTGACGTCATACACGCATGGGCACTTCCATCCCTAGGTATGAAGGTCCTGGCATGCTCTACGACTGCTGAGTCCATGAGCACGGTGTCTGTGCACGCAGCAGGAACCTCTGCATGAACCCGCCGTATGCCAAGGACGCAGGTCACTAGCACTAGGACGCAGCTACTCCTGATAGCAGGACGCTGGTGCTCCTAGCAGGTGGATACCATGGTGATGTAGGCCCTCATGCACACACGCGTAGTACTATATAGAGAGTACCCGCGTAGGCGTAGAGCTACCACCAACCACTGGTAGATGCTAGGTGATGGATAGCGGTGGATGCTACCACCAGCAGTCCTCATACCATACCATCAGCTGTGGATGCACAATGCACTGTGCAGCGTAGCAGCAGAGCATAGCATACCATCAGCATGCAGTGGATACCATACCACGATGTGTGTAGCATCATACGGTGTATCCATCCACAGCAGGTGGTGTACATACCTACGTAGAACATAGCACGGTGTGTGTGATACCACAGCACGTAGCTACGTATCCTCAGTAGGTAGTAGGTACCACCACACCATACTACGGTGCATCAGCAGTCACGTGCTGTGCAGCAGCAGCAGGTGGTGCATGCGTACTAGCAATACAGCGCGTAGCAGCGTAGCAGCAGCGGTGCATCAGCAGTAGCAGCATGGTGCATGTAGCAGTACATGCTAGTGGGTGTACGTAGCAGCAGCACGTAGCGTCTGCACACCACCACACAGCAGCACAGCAGAGCAGCACTGTATCCTTTACACGTACCAGCAGCATGCAGTGGTATGAGATACCACGTAGCAGCAGCACGTAGCAGCGTATACGTATCCTCTACACGTAGTAGATGCATACCACCAGCAGCACGTACTAGCAGTACAGCATGCAGCGGTGCATCAGCACGTAGGATACATGCTACCATCCTCTACACGTAGTAGATGCATACACCAGCAGCACGTACTAGCAGTACAGCATGCAGCGGTGCATCACTAGCAGTAGCAGCACACGGTGTAGCAGCACGTAGCAGCAGCATGCAGTGGTATGTGATACCACGTAGCAGCAGCACGTAGCAGCAGCAGCGTATGCGTACTGCTATCCTCTCCACACGTAGTAGGTGTACGTAGCAGCAGCAACGTATGTGTATGCATACACAGCACCTCCTCGGTATGTGGTAGAGGGCGTAGCAGCGGGTGATACTACACAGCAGCAGCAGTCACGTGCTGATACTATGCAGTACTCTCTGTGTGTGGTACTCCGTACGGTGCAGGTGATACTACGCAGCAGCAGCAGGCACGTGCTGATACTACGCAGTACTCTCTGTGTGTGTGTACTCGCCGTACGGGCACAAGGTAAGCACGTGGGTGCGCAGCCCGTGCGCACTCCCTGCTCCAGGCCAGGTGAAGCCCTCAGGGCTCCCACCCGCGGGCGGGTGGAAGCCCTGCGGGCTAACGCTCCGCGCGCTGGGCGCGCGACTCCGCGCAAGCGCGCACTCAGTGCGCGCTCTCGGCGGCTCTCTCCTCCGTCGTTCACCTCCTCGCACACCACTCTCTCAGGGGCATCCACAGGTACAGCGGGTGCTGCTGGGTGTACGTAGGGTATAGGCATACAGTCCATCTACCGGGGTGTGCTGCTGGTACCGTGGATCCCTGCTGGTGCAACCCTGCTGACCCCCCTGTATACCCTGGATCTACCCCGATATCCTACCCCGCGATCTGACCCTACCCCATATCCTGTTATATATACTACGCGCGCGCGCGTAGGCCGCAGACACAAGCGTTTCTTGGTCCGCGGTCCTGGGATCTGGGGTCTGGGAGCTGGATCCCGGTAGGTGGGCCATTTGGGGCCCTGTATTGGGACCTATATCACCACGTAGCAGTGCACTACATACCACCACCACTACACGGTTGATCCCGTATAGAGGGGATACGGTATGCTGTAGTGCATACCACAGTGTACGTAGGTGGTGCATTCCTGCTCCACATAGGGTCCCAATACCGGTAGATGGGGTGGTTGCCCACCTCAGCACCTGAGGACCATAATGGGGTCACCTACACACACAGTATGCACTCGCTGTGGAGTGCGTGTATACACACACCTACACGGTATGATGGGTGTATACAGTACCTACGTGGTGTGGTGGTGGTATGTGGTGGTGTACAGCGGATGCATTCCCTGTGCATATCCCTACCCCCGGTATACCCCTGGATCTGCCACCCTCTCCCTGACCCCTGCCAACCCCCGATCTGACCCCCGATATCGACCCCAGCAGGAGGTTGTATATATACTACGCGCGCGCGCGTAGGCCGCAGACACAAGCGTTTCTGGAGGTGGGATCTGGGATCTGGGGTATCGACCCATCAGACCCCGATATTGGCCCCTCCTGAGACCCTTCTGCGTCCCTGTATATACCACCTACACAACACCACGTGCACACACCACTACACGGTTGATCCCGTATAGAGGGATATACGGTGTGTGGTGTGTATACCACCGTGCAACCACCTGCGCATTACCGTGCTGATATGGGTCCCATATTGGGCCATATTAGGACCTGGTCCATGCTCGGGGTCAGATCCCGGGGTGGCAGGTCGGTGTATATATACTACGCGCGCGCGCGTAGGCCGCAGACACAAGCGTTTCTGGACCCGGGGTTGGACCCCAGATCCCAGATATCGGGGATATCCGGTCCTGGACCACCTCCTGAGAACCAGTACGCTGTCTGCATACACCACCTAGCAGCAGCACGTGTGCACTACGAGTAGTAGCTACATGCTGTATACTTAGGTACTACGTGTATACGTGTGCATGCATGCACGTGTACACTGTACCACCACGTATGCACAGAGGGATGCTATGTGCTGGTATCACCTGATACCGGCATCAGCAACCTCTACACGAGCTCGTGCATCTGCTGCTGCAGAGCAACGTACGCTGCGTGGTGCAATACACCTACACGTATGGGTGCAATATGGCACTATGCGGGGATGCTGAGGGCACCGTGACGGTCCTCTGCATATCCATCCTCATATGCCAGTATTGGGACCAATACTAGGGTGCTACCTACGTACTGCACTGTGCAGTGTGCACACGCGCTGTGTACCGATACCACGCTCCTCCTGCGGGCTTAGGTATTGCGTATACGCACTGTGCTGCTACACAACACGCATGCACTACGCATGTAGGTGTACATGTACTGGTACGGTGTATGCCATATCACTAGATACCGGCATCAACGCACCTGTGCATCAGCGCATGTGCTACTGCGTATACGCGTAGCAGTGCACTGTGTACACCACACCACTAGATACTACCTACCACCAGTGCATCTAGGAGCATGCTGAGGGCACCGTACGGGTCCTCTGCACATCCGTCCTAGTGTACTAGTTAGGAGGTGGTATTGTGGTGGTACACCTAGTAGTACTACGTGCTGCATACCACATGCTGCTAACGGTGTAGTGTATGCACACACCACGTAGCAGTGTACCATGGGTATACACAGTACGTATGCATAGGTAGGAGTACTACGTACATACCTACATGCAGTACTACATGTGGTACTGCTGTGTAGAGCACTAGCAGCTGTGGTGGTAGATACCTACGCACCGCTCTGCTGAGCATCAACAGCATATCCATCCGCTGCTGTGTAGTGCTACTGCATGCTGTGCAGTGCATACGTACTAGCAGAGGAGGATGCTACGTAGCTATACACCGTAGTAGGTGGTATGTATATACCATACCTACGTACTGTATGTGATACCACGTAGCAGTACACCGAGGTGCTGTGGATACCTACGCGGTGTCTGCGTACACCAACCACGGGATACCAGCAGCAGCTGTGGTGCTAGTAGCAGTACATACATACGTAGTAGCATCCTATGCATACGTAGGTGTATGTATACCACGTAGTAGTATGTACTACCTGTGGTATGCTGCTACCTAGGATGGTAGGTGGATGGATAGATGCATCCGTGCTGCATCGTATCCCGGTACCTAGCAACCACGAGCTCGTGGTGGCACATCCTGGGTGGTATGAGGACGTAGTATGTACACCTACGAGTAGAGTGTATACATACGTACTACATACTACTACATACTACCATACATACTACCCTATAGCACCATGTGGTACTACGTGGTGGTGGTATGTGGTGATGTATGTGGTGGTATGTGATACCACGTAGCATCAGGAGGTGGGTGGATATGGCACCTCGTGGGTGGATATCCCATCCTGCATCCTGTGGTGCACGGTATCGTGGTAGTGTATACACATACTGTGGTATGGTGGTATACATACTACCTACATACTACCTATACATACACCCTGTGTACCATGTGGTACTACGTGTGGTGCTATGTGGTGGTATGTGATCCCACGTAGCATCAGGAGGTCGGTGGATACACCTCGCAGCGGTGGATATCCCGTCCTGCATCCTGTAGCTGCACGGTATCGTGGTAGTGTAAACACATACTGTGGTATGGTGGTATACATACTACCTACATACTACCTAGACATACACCCTGTGTACCATGTGGTACTACGTGTATGTGGTGGTATGTGATACCACGTAGCATCAGGAGGTCGGTGGATACACCACGCAGCGGTGGATATCCCGTCCTGCATCCTGTAGCTGCTACGGTATCGTGGTAGTATACACACATACGGAGTATGGTGGTATACATACTACCTACATACTACCTACAGAGTACCTGTGTACCATGTGGTACTACGTGGTGGTACTACGTATGGTATGGTAGATACCACACCTCGTGGGTGCACGGAGGAGCTGAGGATGGCATCCCGAGCTCGTCACGAGGACCTCGAGGTCATCCTGAGGGTCTATCGGTAGCTAGTATACACACCTACGCAGTATGTGGTAACTACATACCACCGTATATACCACCATATCACCTCTTAGCGCCCCTTAAGGTGCTACGTAGGTGAGGAGGTATTCTACGGGGTCTGCTACCTCGTCCTCAGGAGCTGCTGAGGTGGGTGGATACCAGGACCTGAGGTGGATCTGTACCCATCCCGAGGTCCTCAGCAGCACGGTGTGGTGATAGTATACACACATACTGTGGTATGGTGGTATACATACTACCTACATACTACCTATACATACACCCTGTAGTACTACGTGTGGTGGTATGTGGTGGTATGTGGTTGTATACACCAACACCAACCTCCTAGTGGATGGTGGAGCGGATGGTGACCCCGATATGCAGCGCCTAATCAGCGCATATCAGCTCCCATATCCCGTCCTGCACCACCCGTACAGTGGATGGGTCTGTCCATACCACACCTACCTGCCCTATGGTAGGTAGGATGGTGGACCTCCCACCCTCGTAACTAGGAGGTATGGCACACTTACATCCACCCCGTGGTTGGTGTACCATAGTGGCTAGTGCAGAATGGCCCAATATGGCATGGATCCCTGGACCCATACACACTTGGCCATATTAGCCACCTCCTCAGGGCGCCTTAGGCCCGTAGGATGGGAGGCTACTGCCTGCCGGTGACTCCGTAGGTGGGTATAATGAGGGTGGGAGCAACCACCACACACTCTACCGCGCCCTCGTAGCACTACGGTGCATTGTATAGTGACAGTGGCTGCTGATGCATACCACGATACCATACAACGTAGGATGTGTAGTGGCTGCTGGTGCTACCACATACCGTCCTACAGCACGTAGAGGATACTGCTGGTGGTGCTGAGTGGTTGGTGGCTGCTGATAGCATACCATCTACCGTACAGCGTACTACGCAGCGGGTGATACTACGTAGCATGCAGCAGTCACGTGCTGATACACTACGCAGTACTCTCTGTGTGTGGTACTTCGTACGGTAGGATACTACTGGCTGTACGTATGCTACGAGGACTGGGTGTGGTGGATACCACATACCATCCTACAGCCGGTAGAGGATACTGCTACCACAGCTGATACCATGACCTTACTACGCTGTGCACCCGTTGGCACTGATGCGCTGTGCATGCACACCACAGTAGTCTAGGAACGGTGACCGGGCAAACGAGTGTTCCAGTCGCAGCGCCATGTGAGCGCGCGGGCTGTGCAGCAACTACACACATGTAAAGTCATTGGCGACCGCCATCGGCGAAAACCTGAACTCAACACAGGATACACGGTCTGAGGTCATTAACGCGCTGTCTTCGATCTACAAGGTCACGCTGACGGAAGCCAAACTCGGTGAGCTCACGTCAAACCTCAGGTAAGTTTTCGTTTGTGTGTGCACTGCGTAAGAAGTACTCGAGGAGGTCGCCAGCTGCCAAATCTTATAGGAGGCGTAGCGTTCAAGAGCCCTTTGTTGCCTCTAGCCTCTAGGCCGTCGAAATAAGCACCGGACGGCCGCTCCAGGTGTATCTTTGGCTGCCTTTGACTTGTAGAGCGAGTCGATCCTCCAGCCACTGCTCAAAGAACCCCGCTTGTGAACCGTCAACGGGTGAGCGGCCGAGCCCACCGCATGATGAGAGCTTGCGCGATATTTGGGGTAAAATGCAAAACCTGTTCCCAAATCTCTGTAGACACACCCCGCAATTCCATGCAGCTCCAGGAAACAGGGATGGACCTGATAAACCGTAATGCAACCCAATGCACCGTGATAGTTTGAGCTTGGGATGCAAAGAGTCTGCAACGATAGTCTGCACTACGATAAGATATACACCGTGATAGCCAGCCTAAGGCCACGATGCAGTTCCAGGCGACACGATTGGACCGACTCAGGCGCTGTTGCGATGGCTATATCTCCGCACAAAGTAACAGAAGGGTTGAGCTGAGTTCCGAGATGAAGCTAGCGACTGCTATTCCCCGATCCCTTAAAGCGACTGCTATTCCCTGATCCCTTAAAAAACTTCCCCCGTGCTTGCGCCACGTTCATCGCACGCACAAACAATACAGGCCTCTCGTCGAACGCCCCAGTGTTCTCTCCCACATGCGTGCGTAGATTTGGCATGACGTTACCCGCAACCCAGGTTTGCGGGTTACAGGGTTAACCTTCTGCAGCCTACCGGGCGTCTTCGATCGCGCTGACTCTGACTATTGTACCGACCATCTTTTAGCGGAAAAGCGCATGCGTCGTTTAGTTTCCAGCAGGAACGGAACACAAGACACCCAAGCAAGGCGTGCGAACATCTGCTGCAGTGGAGCTGCGCTGATGATGCAGCGCGGTAAAGCCGGAATGCACCTGTTGGGATAATCCGCGATGCACAGCTTTTCTTGCAACTACGGTACTTTTTGTCGGCCAAATGCTGACGCATCTTTGACAAAGTGAACCGATGCCTCTTGTCTCACCTTTCAGGCTCGGCTGTGTCCGCTCTGTCCTGCGAGGTTTCCTGATTGGCTGCCGTCAGCTTGTGCGTCGGTGTGACACTGTCTTCGGATTTTGTCTCGCATTTCGTGCGGGGGTCTGCTTCGGGAGTCAACGGCATGCTGACGACTCCTCATCTCATCCGCAACGTGACCCGGAAGGCGCGGTACAACTCGTCGGTGTCCAGTGTTCCAGAAAAGAAAAATATGCAAGCAATCCAATTGCAGGCCCACCAGAAACGAAGAAAATAAGCAAGCAACACTGCAAAGCCGCGAGGCATCAAAACGACGTAAGTCGTCGACAAGAGCGAAGAACTATTTTAAAAAGGGTCATGCTCCAAGTTTGCAAACCACCGCAAGACAATTGGCACGGTTCGACGACCACTTGGAACGAACGAGCACGGGCGATATAAAACACTGCAGGACTTGTAGTCGACGGGCGGATAACAACCGCTCGAGACGTTGAATAAAGAACGAATCCGGAAGATACGACTCTGTACGAGGTTGTGTGCCGACGTGGCATGTCAAAGCCTTTCACTGATATCTTTTTTATTTCCTTTCCCAAACACGTAGTAAGAATTGAAGACCGGCGGATGTTAGGGGAAGCTGTGAACGGTCGTCCAAGCGGTGAGAGACCTGCCAAACGGGGGTGGACGCGACAGAACCTGTTGCACCACACCTGGCTAGACTCCTCGCTGAGGTCACTCATGCTTCCCCTTCTAGACGCAGGCGGCAACGTTCGTCTCTCTCTCTTTCTCTCTCTTGGCACCACGCGAGGAAACTGTGGTCGCTGCCCTCGTGAATACCGAAATAGCAGCATCTACTCGGGTATCGGAAAGTAGGTGGGAGATCAGGCAACCCTGCGCGCTAGCTTCATTTAACTGTGAATCTATTCATCAGGGCTTTCTCCAAAATGTCGCTTTTATTTGATTAGAGAAAGAGAGCACATCAAGCCAAGTCTCTTGCATGTGCATGTGTTCTCGCAGTCATCGTCATCGTGCTAACCGTTCCCGAGAGAGCCTTTTTTGTGTTATTTTCTTTTTTCGAGACATTGCAGTGTGTTCCAAAAATGCATGCAACAAGCCTGAGTAATGAGCGAACCCAACACCAACTGAAGATCATGTCATTGTCACAGTTTTACATGTCCGTGCTTCATGAAGATCCCTCTCTCAAGACATACCGGTGAAAAAGAAAAAGAACAACCTGAAGAGAGGGCCCAAACTTGGCCTGCTTAGAAAAAAATCAAAGCAATCTGTGGAGCAGTAGAAAAAGAACTCCCCTACCAAAGCGTGGGTTTTTGCACGCGAACAGCAACATACAAACAATAGAATCGGGGGGGGTACTGCTTGTGATTCAGCGCTAGTGGTTGGCAGTTTAAAGTGCAAAAAACAAGTGCCTTTGCGCCGGTAAAGACCGGCGCCCAGCGAGACTTGAGGCAGCAGTTAAAGTTCGGGAAACAGTAAAGTTCAGACGAAGCTAAGTTCGGGAGAAGCAAAGCAAAGTTCTGACGAAGCAAAGTTCGGGCGAAGCTAAGTTCTGGTGAAGCAAAGTTCGGGTGAAGCTACGTTCCGCGAGGCAAAGTTCGGGCGAAGCTAAGTCAAAGCAAAGTTCGGGTGAAGCTAAGTTCGGCGAAAGCAAAGTTCTGGTGAAGCAAAGTTCGGGCAAAGCAAAGTTCGGGCGAAGCTAAGTCAAAGCAAAGTTCGGGTGAAGCCAAGTTCTGGGGAGGCTAAGTTCTGGTGAAAGCAAAGTTCGGCGAAAGCAAAGTTCTGGTGAAGCAAAGTTCGGGCGAAGCAAGTCAAAGCAAAGTTCGGGTGATTTCTGGGAGGCAAAGTTCTGGGAAGCAAAGTTCGGGCGAAGCAAAGCAAAGTTCGGGTGAAGCTAAGTTCTGGTGAGGCTGAGTTCTGGTGAAAGCAAAGTTCGGGAGAAGCAAAGCAAAGTTCCGGTGAAGCTAAGTTCTGGTGAAACCACCAAACTTCCAAAGTCCCCTAGTCAGACTGCATTGCCACCGATCGGGAATGGCTCCCCCGACCGCTCTTAGTGCCGCCGCAAGACTGTGCAGGGACTGGGCAGGCCTGCCGATATGCCGGAATGTCCCCGCTAATGCTTTTGCATAGGCGAGCTGTCCTTGCCGGCTGACCTTTGTACTGTGCCAATACAAACAGAGCCGCCGAATTCGCGGTCAACTGCAATTTGTTTGCGGCTGTCCATCGGACTAACTGGGCCCACAAATACTGGCGCTGGGTCGAAGTGGATCTGGACCACATTCGACTCACCAGCGATTCCAACTCTCCCCAGGCTTCCTTTGCTGGAACCACTGCTTCGTTGTTCACTCTGGAGGTACGAGTAGGGGTGATTCTGTTTTCTTTTCCTTTTTCTTCTTTTCCTATTCGACTTTGAACAAGACGAAGGACTGCTCGTCCGAAGAGAGAAACGTTTGGCGGTGAGCCTTCGTCGAATGCGCCGAAGGGCGGGGTGCTCCTTCTTCTGCGGGACATCGTCGAGCGCAGCCGAGGAAACGCCCTTGCGCGTGCCGGGTGAAGCGGGGAAGAAGCTAGTCAATGCCTCCCCCCCGCCTCTGCGTTTCCCGTCCGTGTTCGCGGCTTGGCTGTCTTCTGACGAGAAGAGAAAGCTGGCACGTTCTTGGCGGGAACACGACGCAGCTGCACGCAGCACCTCGTGAATCCAGGTGTCCTCCTTCTCCAAGCGCTGTTGCAGCACTGCCCGTTCAACCCTGTCCCGCACGAAACAGAACTGCAGCAACAATTGCCGCAAAAGGAAGTTGCCCAGAGTCAAATGATGGGGTTTCCACCAATCCTCGCGCAAAAACCTTAACTCTAAAAACGTGTGTCGTCTTCTCCGGGGAGCCCAAATCATGCGTATCGGCCACAAGCCGTGTTTCCAAGGTCGTTAAAGACGAGTATGCGCGGAGGAACATGACACCCAGAGTCTCCGCCCGCCCAACTACCGAGGAACACTCTCAGTTCACACCTCGTATACAAACTAGCAGAGAGAAACGAACCGAAACGTCTTGTTTCTGTCGATAGGAAACGTTCGTTGAACGGAGAATCCGCAGAAGGGAAGAACAGCCTGCGACAGGTTCCAAAAAAGAATGAAAGTTCCATCGACTTGCATGCACGATTGCAATACAACACAAGCTCTGAAAGGAGCAATCCAGCGAGCTTTGCTTTGGTCGTGTTGAGTGATTTGGTGGGGGAAAACGCATGCCGAGTGTGGCTGAATAGGAGCTTCTGGCATATCCACAACGAACTCTTTTCTTCCACGGTACGTACATTGTCGCAGCACCTTTGAGCACCGAACGTAAGAGCTCCGGCCAAGTATCTCCTGTATAAACTGCCAAACCAGTACCGACCACGAGTGACAACAGTGGGAAGTACGTCTTTCTCTTTTTCCGAGACTAGAGGTATGCTAATAGCTCTATCGAGCCAACCTCACTTTTTAGGGGGTCCGCGGGCGAAGCCCGGGGGCACTTTTTATAGTGTCGTTTCGTAAAGGGTCTCCTTAGGAAGTTTTTCCCCCTGGAAATGACACCGTGATGGCAGAGTGAACGGCGCACGTCTTCACCCGGTTCGAACCCCGCCGAGGACCTTTTTTTGGTTCTCCTTGGTCTTCGATTATAGTCAATTCCCTCGCTCCGGGGCTTTCTTGACCCGTGATTTGGCACCGGGTATTTGCATACTTCAGGCCCAGACGGAACTTAGCCGTACCGCATCACACGCCGAACTTAGGGCGACCACGGACTGGCGCCGGACTGAGCCAAAAAGATTGGCGTCGAACAAACACCAGCCCGAGCAACACGTTCCTCCTCTAGACTCGCGAGGGTCCTAATATCCCACTCGTTTCTCGTTTCGGAATGCATTTCTTGCGGCAAGTTCGAGGTCCGTCTTGAGACCCCCCCAGCATTGGAGGAGTTTCGGAGGTACAGGATGAGGTACGAGTTGATATCAAAACCTTCACTAATTCTGCACATACGCACGGGAAAAGGGTTGCGCAGGAATTGACTCGCATGTGTTCGGAAAACCCTCCCCTGCGGGATCCGAACCCAGGACCCTTAACGTCAAGAACCGACGACTGCGTCACTCCACACGTGGCTAAAACTCGAAACCAGTTCAAAACTCCTGAACCAAGAAGTAGGAAAATGTCCTGGATAGGGGCACCCTATGGACCTTCCGCAGAAAAGCGGGATAGCTCGCGAGAGAGCTAAATTTGAGAATTTCAAATTTACCAAACCTCTAGACTCGGATGCAGTAGTACATATTCCGAACAAGTCAAGGGGTCGACCACAGGTGCGTTTCTTTTACATAACACCGCTACGTAAAGTTGCTACCATACAGAAATAAGGACCGGACAGCTCACCGGGGTACGTAGTACAATTTTGCGGCAGTCCTTACACTTGGTGGAGGTGGATACAATTGACGGAGAAAGAACCAACACTACCAACGGTGTGTGGGTGAAACAGTGGTAGCACACGATTTCCGGCGGGCGTGTATTTTTACACGAGCGGCTTTGCTTCCTCCCCGAAGGGGTGTCGGGCATGAACGAAGTACCTGCTGTGTACAAGCTGCGATTTCGTCCAGGGCACTCCCTTTGCCAGCGGTTGCGGAAACCCTCGGCGTGCCGCTTCCTCAGCCAAATAGGAACCAGTTTTCTTTTTCGCCCGGACGATTGCTCCTCCTTCTGAAGCTTCCCGAGACAGGTTGATGAGCCTGCCTTCCAAGGCCTACCCAAGAACAACACAACAAACAAAAAAGGATTCGCTCTGGAAATGTTGCGATAATTGACTAAAAGTTTAGTCGGTTTTTAATTCGAGTAAAACCGAGCCTCGTGTTTTTTTTTTTGTATAAGACCTGCCCTGAGTACCAGGGAAAGCCTGCTACACGGGAGCCAAGCTTCACGTGTTCGGCGGTACTGCAGAGCCACGGGCCTACGGGTCAAGTGGCTACCGATTTCTCAAACTAAAGCATCAAGGCTTGGCGCACCTTGGGGCTTGGCGCTCGCGCTGAACACAAGCTCGTTGAGACGGTCAGCCGCAGGGCAGAGCGGACGGGTGTGCTGCCTCCGACTCAAGCCTTGCAAGCTCTGGTTGACCGTCACGTTCCTGGACCAGGAGCGGCCTTTTTCTTCTTCTCTTCGCGAAAGGACGGTGCTACGGCATGATTCGGCAACCGCTGCTTAACGAACATGACATGGGCGGCATAGAGAGAGTACAACTCTATGGCACCATAAAGTCCAGAAAAACCATGGTGAAGAAAGAAAACCAAAAATACCGTCATTTAAAGGAATGAAAAGACGCTGAAAGTAAATAAAGTTGTCTTTCTGTATAAGACCTGCCCTGTTGGAAATACTCGAGGGGATCGCCAATTGCGAAAAAAATCTCAAATTAGGAAATGCGCTGCAGCCCACATGAAGCACAGGTAAATCTGGGTTTGGTGCTGGGCGTAAGCGCTTGTAGCGTTCAACGAAGAAGAACCATTAAATGATTTTGTACGGCTACGGCCCCCCCGAGCATTCTTTTACCAAGCTGCGTTGTCCATCATCTCAGGTTCTGTGATTATCTCCATTACGAGTACTCAATCCCGCAAACTGGCGAAAAGGAGTAAAAAAAGAGAGAAGTCCGGACGCGAACGCTGAAAGAAATTCGAAAACTGTCTGTGTTCACCTCCCTTTCTATGTTCTGGGAACATTAACCCAAACTTCCCCCGTCCTGGCGGGCGTCCTGAGCTTTACAACTGATTGCCGAGACGAATTTCACTGTGCTCCCCGTAGCATGGGTTCCATCAGCGGAACCTGTGTGTCTGCAGGCAGGATCTGCGGTGTGAGTCTGGTTTGTCAGGCGGCTGTGCGTAGCGCGTCACAGCCAGGACCAGAAGGTCCACCTTATCGGTCGGAAAGGAACGGAACCGTGCAGGTGCGATGTTGAGCACATGATCATTCTAAGCATGTTCTAGCATTCCCCCCCCGTTGGCTGTGACGAGCTATGAACACAGCTGCTAAAACCCCTGCCCCACCTTCGATACAGTCCCTCGGCATCCCCCTGTGCAAAAGCCCCCACTCGATGCTCGTACACGCTCGTGCTCAGCTCAAACGCTAAGCCCCTTGATGCTTTACTTCAGGAATCGATAGTCACTTGGCCAGTAGCCGTGTATCGCCGAACACGGGAAGCTGCTGCAGCAGGCTTTGCTGTGTACACTTGTACTTACATAGAATGGGAAGACGTTGCTGCTCACCTGCGATCCATCCGGGTCGAATCCAGCTGCTGTCCACAGATTGACTGCAACTGGGAATTGAAAAGCGAAAGTTCTTTGATCATCAATTATACTGTTTCACTTTGACACGGTTTGGACCTGGGAAAAGGCTTTTGGTAGACCAATGTGCTTCGTTCCCGGCAGACTCTCCACTTCTCTTTCCCCCCCCCGATTCTTTCTGAACACTAAGCTAAGATTTCCCCCCGTGGCTTTCGATGACTGCGGACGCGCGTTATACCGTTCGTTGCTGTTATCGGGCCCAACTATGCTGTTTTAGAGTTATAGTTTTTGCACGTGATGTGCGGGTCTTGCCGAAGGCGTCCTCAGAACTTGCGCCACTGGCGCGGAAGTTGCAGTCGCGAGTTTTGCCGGTGGCGCGAAGGTCTTGAAGTGAACGGATGGTTAACCAGACGTTGACTGTCAACCAGAAATGCTAGCCCTTTTCGTAGCCACAGTGACGTGTCTGCAACGCGAAAAAAATAGCACGCCAAGTTCAGAGAGTTTGACGAGAATGCCAGCCAAAGTCTTCCTTCGTAAGCACATGACGTTTATGTGGTGTTGCATGTTGTGGACCTTGACATGCCGATTAGAAACGTCGTCCGAGTGGTGAGAGCAAACATGTGTTCCTTTTCATTCCGTTGTCTACTGCAAAGTGCAGCGTCCAGCCAGGCCAGGCCAGGCCAGGCCAGGCCAGGCCACGCCAGGCCAGGCCAGGGGAGAGTCGTCGGGATTACCGAACTCGATCCCCGCCATTACTTTGTTCTAGCCCATTCTAGTGCTGTTGCTCATTTCGTTCCTTCTTAAACAATCGACCCTCCTTTCCTGTCCGAAACCGTCTTACAACAATCTTTCACCCGCCATCCCCCTGAACCCCAATATGGACTCACCCCCTACCTCACCACTTATATCGTCCTGTCGTGCCTTCTCGAAGTCTGCCGCAGGCTGCCGTTTCGTATTTGCTCGTATGACTCCTCCTGACAAAAAGTCTGGTCCCTTGCTTCTTTTTGTTTCCAAGGATGGCCGCACGTGCACAGACCCGCTGGTAATGTTGTTAAGAGACAGCGGTGGCTCGAAACTTATGCGTAGTGGCTGCTGGCGGTGGGCGGTATCAAAACCTGTGTTGATGACCAGAACTCGCGAGGAAGCACGGAGCTAAAATGGAGCACATGGAAGATCAGGCAACCTTGATCAGCATCTGACCCGCATTTTTGATTCACAGAGCCCAGCACAGTATCCCCAGCCATAGGTGGCCAATAGGGGTCACCTCATGCTGAAGCCCACAGGGCTCACAGAGGCCAAACCCAGAGACGCGCACCCTGATTCAGACCCACTGCGGGTTCCTGGTTTTGATGAGTACGCGCCAGTTCGTTTAACCGTGGCTTCAGTGATCAAGGCTTTCCCCAAATTCTCGCATTCATGTAGAAGAGAGCTCTTTGCAGCAACCCAAGGCCGAATCCTGACAGGAGAGTGCTCTTTGCGGAAAAAAACCGGCAACGAGAAAGGTCTGCCCGGGGGGCGCCTTCGGCCGTAATCTGGAATTGTTTATTGCGAAAAGGCTTGCCAAAGCAAGCAAGTAAAGTGTACACGAAAGAAGCCATGCATGCCCCCCAAACCCACCCAGTACGTATTAGCTTTAAAAGAACCCATTCGACGAAGGTCGAATATCACCCGGAGACCCTAAAATCCCGGATTCTCAAGTGAACTGTAACTCTGAAAAGGTGATGATTGGGTTCTTCGTGCGGAAAAACTGTATTTCTCCCTCCTCAGCAAAACAAAGGGGGGCAGGGAGGCGACCGGCTTTGGAAACGAGGAGAGAAGGGGAGTCGTGGGAGGTCGAAAACGCTCCCTCTCCTTCTCCCTCCCCTCCCCCTTTTTTGAAGCAAGATTACCCCCCAGTCCATGACCGAACTCGCCCAACAAAACCGGGAAAGAGATCAGCTGGAAGAGAGCGCGAAGCTTTCGCGGATCCTGCGGCGGAATGACACCGACAGCGACTGCGACGACGAGCTGGTGCGGGCGTGCAACGGCCTGTTCGAAGCGACGGTGACGGACGCCGAGTCCTTCGCCGGGTCCAGGCGCAGCTCTGGAGCGTCGAGGGGGGGTCCGACGGAGAGCGGCGACCCCAGCGACGACGAAAGCGAAAACCAGCACGCGCGGGTGCTGGACAACCGAGGCCCACCTGCCTCTCGCTTCGGCAACGCAGCGCAGGGGGCCGCTCTATTCGCACCGGCTCCGTCCTCTTTCGACAAGCCTCCGTACCCGACACGCTTCGGAGGCGCAGAGCCCGACGCGCCCTTCCCAGCGAGAGCGCGCTCTTGCTTCCTCGCCGCTGGATCTGAGGACGAAGGCACTTCGCTCGAACTCTTGCACCGCCGCGTCGGCAGCATCGAGGACAAGGTCGACGCTTTGCGCGGAGAAGTGCGGGCCCTCTGTCGGTTTTTTTCGTCGTGCTCCCAGAGCATGTCGACGCACACGCCCCGGCCGATGATGAGCGAATGCATGCCTCCCCTCCCCCCGCTCCCGGCTCAAGTCAAGAGCAACTTCGGCGCGGGCAACGAGCGGCGTGCGAGCAGCTCAGGGTCCCGCTCTTCCTTGCTCTTCCCAGTGCCCCCTTCTTGCCGCGGTAGCTTCAGGCAGTGCATGGAGCCTGTCAGTCTTCTACACATGGTCTTCGACCTTGACGGCGACGGGTACCTCAACTACGCTGACTGTGCGAAGCTTCAAGAAGTGACGGAGGGGGCCGTCCTCACCAAAGCCGAGTACATCCTCGAATGCAAGCGCCTCAAAGTCAACCCCGACGTAGGACTCGACGTGAGTGACCTTGAGAAAATGTACAGGCAAGACGGCTCCGAACTCGACCGCGACGTGCGTCTGGCCACCACCTACGTATGTGTCTTGCTTTATATGTGCTTTGCCTTTGGGTCATGGCTAAACGCTTCTCAATTAGAACACACCGTCAGTCCAGTAGTCTTCCACTTCACATCCAAGCCCTTCTTTCTGGCTCTCGACATGGAACTTCTTCTCTACTCACCGACAGATCGAAACCACTTTCTGCCGCGCTGGCACGCCGAGATCTTAGAACCGGCGCAACCTTCGCCCCTGTCAGCTGGCTGTTCCCTCGCGCTGCTGATACTCACCTATACCACGCTGGTGGTCCCACAGCCCTCAAACAGTACCTCAAGACGGTGAGGCACATCGCGCGCGAGTCCTCATGCAGTTCTTCGTGGTTTATGGTACCCATCGACACCACGCTACGACAGTCCTCATGCAAAACCTCAGGGCGGTGAAACATCTGACGAGCAATGCTGCCTGAACATTGTAGACCACAGAAACAGACTCTCTGGACTTTCCCAGGTCTCATGTTGTTAAAGAGGAGCAACGCAAGCAGTTCCGGTGGTGGAGAACTTGTCGGAAGGGAACAGTTGTTCCCTAGCCGGGTGGGCATGTATGACACTTGCTGAAGAAAGAAAACCCAGAGAGAACAAAGTTGTTGCTGCGCAGGAGGGATGTCTGGTCTTCGCTGCCTGCCTCCTTTAGCGGAGTACATTGCAATGCAAATTGCGCACGGATACATCGTGGGCAAACTGCACAGCGCCGACACCATCTCACAATCAAGCACAAAGTACGCGTACTTATCCAAGCACCGACAGAACGGGGCACCACACAACACAACCCAACACAACACAAAACGACGCATACCGGTTCAAAGCAATGCTATGTTTCGGTATGCCGAGAGTTCAGACTCCAGGTTCTGTCAAGGTTCTGGCATCGGACGCTCGCGCTGGATACAATCAGGGGCGGAACATATGAGAGAGAGAGCGCCAGTAACCGTGCACTGCGGCCACCAACAGCAAGCTAGCATGAGCACCTTTGCACGTCTACTTGGAGTCCCTGCGTTTCTACACCCCGGACTTCAGCAGCCATATAAAAAAACGCCGGAGTGGCCACTCCCGCATTGAGGGAGTGCCACTCCCGCATTGAGGGAGTGAGGCCGACCGCACAAACGACCGCAAAACCACTCCCGCAATGCGGAGTGGGTGTCCGGGGTGTACCCGATGAAGGTACCTCAAGGAATAGAAACAGAAAGGGATGCGGCCAGGCAAGGCGCTGGTGGTCCACCACCGCATCGCGTCGCCGTGGTTGTTCTTCGCAGTAGAGCAGGCTGAGGCCTGGCTTCAGCACTGCGCGTCGACTACCGGGCGGCCGGGAGTCCAGTGGAGAACCAAATCCTTGTCAAAATGCGGAGCGCTCGAAGTGTACCAGTACACCGCACACGCACACACGCTCAGCATTCAGTACCTTGTTCTTTTCAATGCATCTATCCGACAACTCAACAAAAAGTTCGGATTGAAAAAAATAAAGAGAAAGAACTAAAGGCCCGGGCTGTGGACAACGCGAGATCACACCCGTTATGATGGCATGCTGGCGTGGCAGTAATACAGCTCGGGATGACTTCCCTTGTGACTTGACACCAGGACATCTACGAGTCAGTTCTACTTTCGCCGCACCCCTGGACCACGGTACCAATGGGACGGTGTTGAAACACATACCTACCGACGTTGGGATGCAGTTTTGGTCGGTCTGATTAACACTCCGGATCCTCAAGCGCACTTTCACTCTAAGAAACGAAACTCCGTGCATCCGGATGCCATGTCATGGCACAGCCTATGACAACAAACGGATATTAGTCCCAACTGTGATACCTACCCCCTCTCCCCCACGCCCGTGAGAATGACCGCCGATTGTGTCCCCAGTTTAAAAACGGACATCTCATGGAAAATCTGGACATCATCTCCGGGGGCCCTGAAAGCATGTCCGCGGGAAGCTCTCATACGCCCACACAAATATACATACACAAGCTCGTCCAAGTCCTTACGATGCGAACAAAAAAACCGTTCAGAAGATCCAGCGGCGACAGAAGCAGAAAGGTGTCTGCTTGTTGCCGTCCAACATCAGAAATAGTCGGAAAAACAAGAACATTGCAAGTGAAGCAGGTGCTTTAAGATCGCTCCGTCACGGTCAACCGCTATACTCAGGATTTGAGGCTTAGTCAGCTTTGTTACTCCCTGTCCTGAAACCTTTTCCTTTGGCATGAGTGTTTCGCTTCAACGGTCTTTTCCATCTGGCAACGCCTGAAGGTCAGAGACAAATTTCAGTTTCAAGCGAACTTTCACTCTAACCCACTCACTATAATTATTTGTCTCAGGAACTCAAGGGGGGACGAAGACAAAAGTAAAAGGGCAGTGCGTGTCTGCTTTGTTCTGCGTGCGTCTATAGAGCTTTGAGACCCCAGAAAATCGGCCAGCCCAGGAATTGTTGCAACGGGTGTTGCATTCGCCGATAGATCTGACCGAAGCCTTCTGATACAGTAGTCGACTCATCGCTTTTTCCGGTAAGGAATTGGGAGGGAAGGAGGGAGTAGTACACCAGGGGATTAGTTTACGTTGCAGATTTAGACGAACGGTCTCAATCTGCAAACCGGTTGACCGGGGACAAAGGAAAAAAAAAAAATTCGTCGGGAAAACGCAAAACACAGCGTTTCGAGGAAAGATAGGGGTATTTACACGGTGCGCGCGAAGGCGCCAGGGGCTCTAGAGGGCGGACCCATGTGATACAAGCCGCGGTTACTTTGGGACAAAGTTGCGGAGGTTTGTCACTCCGAGCCACCAAAACGAAAGCGCCGACGAAACCGGCTCAGAACCATCCCACAAACGGTCAATATCTGCAAACCCCTGGAACCTCTGAACTAATACTCTGGAGTACACTGGGAAAAGAAACAAAACGAAAAGACTTGCATTCCGAAAATGGAATTGTCAAGTCTGAGCTTTTGGCCGTGAAGGAAAAAACGGTTTTAACCTTCGCGGTGTTACGTGATGAACCGTGATAGCCCGTGGTTAGATTGCAGAATATCTGCAGCGATGGCCTGCAATGTGGTAGACAGCGGCAGACAACGTGATACAGTTCAGAGTATAGAGATGGAGTACTTGGGGAACGTGTCAGTTAGACGTTGGCGGACACTTGCCGGCATTAGCGGAACTCTTCCCCACCTTTATATTTTTTGACGAAGAGATGACGGCATGGCAAACCATGGCTTTGTCCTATAGGCTCTGTGGCCGACGCCCCTCGCCCCTCCCCCGGTGGCGGACACATGGCGGCATGGCAAACCATAAGAAATAAGGCCCGAGACCCCCCCGGGTCCCCCCCCCACCTCATGCCGGACATTGTCCGCCAAAGTCTATCTGACACGTTCCCTTGAAGGAAAAGAGCGGCGAGACATCGACCCGGCCTCTTCACCCAACTCAACGGCGCCCGTTTTGTCAACTTGCCTCGGCACATTCGACGAACGGTTGCCCATTTTCCTCCCTTTGTAATTCGCACCGGCCCACCTTGAGTATTTCCTTTAAAGCAGCTGCTTTTCAAAAAAAGAATCGGACTCAAAGCCATTCACCAAGCAAGTGCCCCCGTTCAAAACGGGTCTCCCAGACCAGGCTGGGCTTCACATAGAAAGATCACTTCACTGCCTGTGTTTCGTTCAACCAGATTGGAGTCCCTCAGCAGGCTGGGCTGGCATTCATGCTTCAGGGGTCTCGCCAAGCAGTAACCGCGTTCCCCCACCAACCTACTTCGACCAGCCACCGGCACAAGGCTTGGACTTGTGCGTGAATTGAATCGACGTCAAGTGTATACAGTTCGACATTGTGTCATCAATCCAGTGATGTTCGCGAGACCAGGCCGCCGCCACTAAGTCTCTCGAAGCCCATCCAACATGGGAGCGCCAGACCAGTCTTGGCCTCTACATAGAAATCACCTCTTTTCCCACAAAAAGAGGAGGATCCGCAGCACGGCGAGTCGGCGATCTTCTGTGAGCCGGACACGCCCGCCCGTCAGGATACCGCGAGGCTGTACCCACGGCGCCTTCGCTCACCTGATGGGGGGACGACTTGCGGCCACCGAAGCAGTATGTGAGGGAGTGAGGAGACCGGAAAGTCTCCGGAGAGATGGTTCCTGCACTCTAACTCGTCTCCCGCTCTCTCTTTCTCTCTCACACAAGAAAACTACGCATCTCTTTTTTGCCCGTGCCCCGTTCAACGTGTTCCCTCAACAGGCTGGGCTGACGATCTTTAGTGGGGAGTCCCGTAAAGTAATAAGGCAAGTTCACCAACCCAAATTTGACCAGCCACTATGCAAGTGAGTGAATCAAAAAGGTGCCGTTTGTAGAAACCCAGGTCATCGTGTCATCAATCCAATCGTGTTCGTGAACCACAGGGAGCTCGTTCGCTCTCTCCCGCGGAGGCAGGGAGGGGACAAGACGTTACCCGCGGCTGTTCCTTGTGCCTAGTGAAGCTCCCTGGCATCGCTAAACCCCGTAGTTGCAAGCGAGCACTCACTCTGACGCAGCACGGGAACGTGAGGGGGGGGAATAGTTATTGAATTCACGAGCGCATGCACCCCCCTTTTCACGAGGGCAGGTTGTAACAAGCGTCGAGGGTTCTTCATGAAACCCAGCGGGAGGAGAGGAAAACGAAGGACACAGCCAGGTCGGGGACTCAACCTTCTTTGGACTTCCGGATTGTGGCTTCATCAAATATAGAACAAAAACCGGCCAGCACGAGCGAATTCCCTGTGTGAGAACGAACAAGTCGTGACACAGTATGCGGACTTGAACTACAGGCTCTTTTTTGATCCCTTGTGTCTTCTTGTGTTCGTCTGTTGATTCCGTTATGGTCTTCTTCGTGGTGAAGTGTCCGAGGTGGGGCTTCCTGTCTCTGGGCCTTGGCAATGATCCGACTTAGTCTTTTTCACTTCAGTTTTTCCCGCGTTTGCAGAGACAGCAGAAAGCTGTGTTTTTCTTTTTGACAGGCTTGTCGAAGAAGATCATCGATATGGGTTGTCATTCGGTGGGCCCACCATCAGCAGCGGTGCATGCATCAAAGAGGACGGCGCAGCATCCGCACTACGTCGTGGTGGCATCCACAGCACGTGGCATGCCATACGTCGAGGACTCTCAGAAGCTACGTGGTGCAATACCATGTGGCATCCATGCTAGTGCATCATCAGCGGCGTAGCATGCAGCGGTGCATGCTACGCCGGATCCCGCTCTCCATCTCCAGGCACAGTGTGGCACTTGACGTTTGTGTATCGTTTGCAGTGTGCACGGTCAGTGGGTACTATGTTGTACAAGGTTACTGCTCCGCTGTTATTCCGAAGAACATCGTATCTTCACGATGGGATGTCGGCATACGTTCGTGGCAGACATTCAGT
The DNA here is from genome assembly GCA_030068145.1 of Diplonema papillatum. Taxonomy (NCBI): domain Eukaryota; phylum Euglenozoa; class Diplonemea; order Diplonemida; family Diplonemidae; genus Diplonema; species Diplonema papillatum. The sequence continues at coordinate 58,051 of JAPJBO010000893.1, forward strand.
AGCCAAAAGCCAAAGAATGATTCTCGTGTGTTTTGCATCACGGCTTCCTGCGAGCAGTCGAGGTCGCCGCCGGCTCGGGCGTACAGACTAGACAAAACAAGCGAACTTTCACTCTAAGAAGTACGTGAGGAGGCAGTCAAACGCGCTCACACTTGCATCCACGCCAGCTCTTTGGCTGTCCTGTTTGAGTTGCAGCAATTGCTGAGGGACTTTGTTTTCCTTTCGCTAGGCAGGCCGCACTAGAAACGCAGGAGGGGTTGTTGGGGGTGCGGTGGTAGGGGCAGACCGGCGATGGACGTGCTCCGGAGAATATCGGAGGCTGAAGTTCGGATTCAGCAGCTGGCGGAGGAAGTGCTGTCAAGAGGGGTCGCGCAGAGCGAAGGAAATGAAGGCAGCAGCGCCGCTTGCCACCCCTTCACCGAGGGTCGCGAACAGGTCGACGGCAAAGCAGAAGCTGCCTACGGCTGTTCGCGTGAGTCATCGGACACTAAGCCGCCACGCGAGAAACCTGCGAGTTCTTCAACATTTCGACCGGCCAGCGGTCTTCTAGCAGCAGACAGCGTATTTGGGCAGCGCACATTTTCCACCATCGTCGGCACACCACTGTCCCCAAGCGACGCAGAGAGTCCATACGAGCTTGAGGCGTTAAACCGGCGCATCCACGGATTGGAGAGCAAAATGGAGTCTCTGAAGGCCGACGTCAAGCACTTGAACGCCCTCATGACCCACTCGCAGAGTCTCTCGGGTTACAGCAGCAAGCCGTTTCGTCCTTCGTTCAGCGACTGCCTCCTTCCTTTGCCACCTCCGCAGAAGAGTAGTTTCGGCAGCGGAAACGACGTTACGCCTGCCGGGCTCTCTTGTACAGAGTGCATCAACCTTATTCACATGGCGTTTGACCTCGATGGCAACGGGTATCTCGGATACACGGACTGTGCGAAGCTGCAGGAAATCACTGCAGGCACGTCGCTGTCTGTCTCTCAGTACCTCGCCGAATGCAAGCGGCTCAACGTCAACCCCGACACCGGCCTTGACGTCTGCGATCTTCAGGTGCTCTACGACGACAAGTCCGAGTTAGATCGCGATGTGAAGCTCGCCTCAACTTTCGTACGTAGTTTTACCTTGCAATTTGGCAAATTGCTGCAAAGGAACTCGTAGAATCGACCCTTTCTTCATAAGGGGAGGCACCAGAATTCGTGGCGCGGACAATGTCCGCCTGACATTGGGGGGGGGGGGGAGGCCATAGAGGGGGGGGGGGGGGGGGGGGGGGGGGGGGGGGGTGGGGGGGGGGGTCTGCGCCGTACACGACGCACTTGTCATGCACAATCACTTGTTATATAACAAGTGACCTAACAAGTGAAAATGTATAACAAGTGCCACTTGTTATATAACAAGTGATCACTTGTTATATAACAAGTGTTTGCTTGTTATATAACAAGTGATTGCTTGTTATATAACAAGTGTTTGCTTGTTATATAACAAGTGATTGCTTGTTATATAACAAGTGATTGCTTGTTATAACAAGTGTTTGGTTGCAATTTCATAAGGAACCTGGGGTTTGCACCTACCTACGAGAGAAAATCAGTGATCTGCAAGACACAAGGCTCCACCTGGTCCAGACAAAAGTATCGGGGAGTTTCGGGGAAATTCGGGGAGTTTCGGGGTATTTCCTTTGTGACGACCACTTTCCCTGCAGCCGGCCATGGCGGGGAGGGGGCTACGCTATTATGGCCCTACCTTGCGCAGAGCGGTCCCGTGTTCGGTTATGCCCCGAAGACGAAGATAGAGGCTGAGAAGGAAGGACAGACTGGGAGGTACAGGTTGACACGTTTTGACACAGGTAGCTACAGGATCCGCTGCGGTAAGGAGAGCCGTTCCACCAGAGGTCGTGCGGGTACAGAGACGATGCTCGTGCTCGAGTCGCAGTTGGGGACGAACAGGCACGCCTTCAATGATGAGGTCTGGGGGATGGACGTATTTTCCACGTATGGGGAGGAAAGGATCGGACGTGCTGGTGGGACGCCTTCGAAGGGCGTGCCCAGGCCACCACCAAGGACGAGAGAGTGCGCACGAGACATCACAGTTTGAATACCAAGCACTTGCCCCCCAGCGTTGTACTTCTGGACACCGAAGGGGAAGCTCGTCTTTACCCTTGGATCTGCTTGAACCAAGCACGGCGATCGTCAGAGAGGCCGGACACTGTCCAGTGAAAACGGCTCGAATTGCCTCGGCGAATTGCTCTTCCGGCTCTCCCCAAGAAGAAGACCCCTCCGCTTTCACGGACTGCTCCCAGTCGCAAACAGGGTTTCTGGATGGAACTCCCGCACTGCGTTGCTCAGTTCCGCCCGCTCTCGGCTACGCAGTTTTTCAGCCCATCCCTCGAATTTGTGCGGTGGTGCTGGCCTGCTGCAGCTGCTCACGATGGCCACCATTCTTCGGCTTTTCTCTGTGCCGCTTTGCTGGCTGACATCTGGACTCTTGCAGTACTCTGACTGCACGCAGTCAATTTTAGGTGCAGTTCTGGTGTAATCTTGCGGAATTTGGTTATCCCCGGTACCGAAAACCTGTGCATGCTACCGTTACACTACCGTTACGCTACCGTTACGCACCCGGGACCAGCTTGATTGAGAAGGCATAGGATGGTTTTCAACACTATTCTGAGTCCAGTGTCCCAGTCTTGTGATCCGAGGGTGTGTTCTGGGGTCGTAACCACCCTGGATGTCGTTCTCTGTGTGCTCCAACAAGTCGACAAGGGAAATATTCTTGCTAGAACATGGCAGCTTTCTTGGGTGCACCACCCTGAGTGTACGGACCTTGGACTTTTCTGGAGCATCTGGGTGGGATATTATGGTCCCCTGAGTGCTTTTCTGCCCGCCAGATGTTGTGTGCTGCCAGTAGGGGTAATTTTCTGGCAGTCTCGGGCTTCAGGAAGGCGTAGCGGTAACAGTCAATCTCGCTCCCCGAAATAGGCAAAGCCCCGTGATTTTGTTAACGTTCGTTAACAGGCCGAAAACCATCCTTTTTTGGCTGTGGTGCATCAAATACGCAGTTGTGCAGCTTTTTGGCCGTAAATTTGGTGTCATGCCACAGTGGAGGTGATGTGTAATACCTGGAGTACGGTCACCGCCTTCGGCGAAGATGTCAAAAAAGCACGAAATCACACTCGTTTGGCCGTGGTGGTACCCCGGCCCGGGGGTTTTCACACGACAAGAAACTTCGACCCACAGAAGAACCCCGAATGAGCGGTTCGGGTGTGCAAATGCCAAGCGTGCTTAGGGACAGCGGATTATTACCCGGGCGGGCCAACTGCCCACTACTTTCGCCAAAATTTTGGTGGGTGGGTCCCCCCCCCCCTCTGGTGGGAATATTTTTTCCCCAAAACTGCATGAAGATTTTCCGACGGAAACCCACTGTTGCATCAATGTAATGGCCCAAATCTGACCGAAAACCGCTGTTACATCAATGTAATGGGCCAAATCTGGCGGAAAACCACTGTTACATCACTGTAATGGGCCGAATTTCACAGAAAACCACTGTTACATCAATGTAATGGCCCAAATCTGACGGAAAACCACTGTTACATCAATGTAATGGCCCAAATCTGACCGAAAACCACTGTTACATCGATGTAATGGGCAGAATTTGACGGAAAACCACTGTTACATCAATGTAATGGCCCAAATTTGACCGAAAACCACTGTTACATCAATGTAATGGGCAAATTTGACCGAAAACCACTGTTACATCAATGTAATGGCCCAAATTTGACGGAAAACCACTGTTACATCGATGTAATGGGCAGAATCTGACGGAAAACTTGGCCCATTACATTGATGTAACAGTGGTTTTCCGTCAGATTCTGCCCATTACATCGATGTAACAGTGGTTTTCCGTCAGATTCTGCCCATTACATCGATGTAACAGTGGTTTTCCGTCAAATTTGGGCCATTACATCGATGTAACAGTGGTTTTCCGTCAAATTTGGGCCATTACATTGATGTAACAATGGGTTTCCGTCAAATTCTGCCCATTACATCGATGTAACAGTGGTTTTCCGTCAAATTTGGGCCATTACATTGATGTAACAGTGGCTTTCCGTCAAATTTGGGCCATTACATTGATGTAACAGTGGTTTTCCGTCAAATTCTGCCCATTACATCGATGTAACAGTGGTTTTCCGTCAGATTCTGCCCATTACATCGATGTAACAGTGGATTTCGGTCAAATTTGGCCCATTACATTGATGTAACAGTGGTTTTCCGTCAAATTCTGCCCGTTACATTGATGTAATGGCCCAAGTTTGGGCCATTACGTTGATGTTTTTTGGGGAGGGGCAGTGCAACTTGGACCTGATAGAGCCGTACCGTTCGGCCGGGGGGCTTTGCCCCCCGAACCCCCCCTTATTTCGACTTTCCAGAACAAACCAAACCCGTACATTTCAGCTGTGTATGGCGGTGTCGGAAGCCAAGAAGGCAGGTGGTGAAATTGGAAACTCAAAAAAAAATTCCCACGGGCTCGGGAGATTTGGGGGTGGGTGGGTCCCCCCCCCCCAAGAAACATTTTCCCCCCCCTTTGGGCGGGCAGTTGGCCCGCCCGGGTAGTAATCCGGCGTCCCTTACAGCAACCGTTTGTTTGCCAAAAGCCGAGTGTCTTGCAGATCACGTGACTTTCTCTCGTAGGTAGGTACAAACCCCAGGTTCCTCATGAAATTGCAACCAAACACTTGTTATAACAAGCAATCACTTGCTATATAACAAGCAATCACTTGTTATATAACAAGTGATCACTTGTTATATAACAAGTGATCACTTGTTATATAACAAGTGGCACTTGTTATATAACAAGTGACCACTTGTTACATCACTTGTTAGAAATATAACTAGTTATGTCCCAAAAAAAACAGCTAACAAGTGCGTCGTGTAGCTACTAGTATGGTTGATATTATTGCTGATTTTACTACAAACTACAATCAACAAACCGGCGCCGCAGGCGCCGAAATTTTCCCCCTAGTTTCCACCTGGGACGGTCTGGAACGATCTGGTAGTTCTCCGGTGGCTGTTCACTCCCGCATAAGCAGATGCTCCAACTACAGTTTCACCGAAGAATCGAAATGTGTGCTAAATTAGGCTGTCCAGAAGGTCTATGGTGGACGGAGAGTGGGAACCCCTATATATGCTCTCCCGCTTTATCGATGGAATACAAAAGGCATCTAGACGTACTAGGTACTTGGGTTGTTTCGGAAACCATTTTGCTTGGGCAGGTGCTGACCTCAGTAGCTTTCTTCTCCACTCTAGGCCTCTGCTGGGCTCATGTATCCTTACTTCAAAACCTTCTTTCTACCTCTTTGGGAGAAACAAGTGCCGGTAGCCAGATCCGGGAAATTCCCGGATCTGGCTACCGGCACTTGTGCGGCGAAAACAAATCTCCGCGCGAGGGCACAACAAGGGCACGGCCTCACAAAAGGTGAAACCAAACCGGATACTAACGAAGGGGAGGAACGCTCTGGGACGGTCAGGAACGCTTTGGGACGGCCAGCAATGCTCTGGGACGGTCGGGAACGCTCTGGGACGGTCAGGAACGCTCTGGGACGGTCGGCGGTCGGGAATCTTTCATCAGCAGCTACGAGCAGGGATAAAAAAGGGGGAAACAATGGAGAACAATGGGCTTCATGTCAGATAGTTTGGAATAGAAAGAGAAAGATAGAGGGAACGAGGGAAGACTTGCAGGAGCGTTGGGGTATTTTACCTCGGCCTAAAAGGTCGAGGTCACAGGGGGATGGGAGGGTGGGCGTTTTGGTTCTTGAGTAGCACACACCCCCCTCCTCCTGGTAGACTGACTGTGTTGTCCTGCTCTGGGTTTGATGTCCGATTCCCACAGTGAAACTGAGAGAATCTTTCATCAGCAGCTACGAGCAGGGATAAAAAAGGGGGAAACAATGGAGAACAATGGGCTTCATGTCAGATAGTTTGGAATAGAAAGAGAAAGATAGAGGGAACGAGGGAAGACTTGCAGGAGCGTTGGGGTATTTTACCTCGGCCTAAAAGGTCGAGGTCACCCGCCGCCCCTACGCCAGTGATGCGTTGAGGAAAAAGCTCCTCACCGCGAGTTCTGCTTGTCGCAAGGTCGCGTCGGACGAAAGGAGTGATGGTGAAATTCGCGAGGGTAAGTCGGCAGGATTTAGTTCTGACCGCACCCAGCGAAAGCCCGCGGTAATGTTCATCTCCCGCAAGCGGGTCAATGCTGCCACCACTGCCCCGTTGAGCGTCCGTGATGCCAACGACATCTTTTTCCTGGCGACGCCGGCCACACTGGTGTTGTCCACGTACACGAGAATCTCACCATTTGAGGCAGTCACAGGGAGCCCCTCGAGTGTGTTTTGCAAAGCACGTGCCTCCAGTTCATTTATGTGGCGCCCCACATCATCCCCCTTCCAGGCACCACCAACAATAGTTAGCTTGGACGTGAACATGTCACAGAGCACACCGCCCCACCCCGTAAGAGAGGCATCGACAAACACGGCATGCGAGGGTATCCCTGGTGGGTTTGGAACCTGCCGGCGACAATGCACGGCTTTGATCCATTCGCTGAGTTCCCGCTTTACAGACGGTGGCACGCGCACCCGGTCGGCCGGAACGCGGTTCATTCGGTTCAGCTGATTCGTAATGCGGCGCAGGAACTTCAGCCCAAACCAGAAAGATCCCGGGAAAACCCCCCCAATCGCACTGGCATGGAGCAGTCTGCCTCCAAGGGATTCGAGTTCGCCAGCTGTAGGATCAACGAGCTGGGCTGCTGCTATTTTCTCAACTCGTTTTGGTTCTTGAGTAGCACACACCCCCCTCCTCCTGGTAGACTGACTGTGTTGTCCTGCTCTGGGTTTGATGTCCGATTCCCACAGTGAAACTGAGAGAACGCTCTGGGACGGTCAGGAACGCTCTGGGACGGTCAGGAACGCTCTGGGACGGTCAGGAACGCTCTGGGACGGTCAGGAACGCTCTGGGACGGTACACACACACACACACACACACACACACACACACACACACACACACACACACACACACACACACACACACACACACACACACACACACACACACACACACACACACAACCACACACACACACACACACACACACACACACACACACACACACACACACACACACACACACAACACACACACACACACACACACACACACACACACACACACACACACACACACACACACACACACACACACACACACACACACACACACACACACACACACACACACACACACACACACACACACAGCCACACCCTTTACAGTTGTTCCTTCCCTGTTTCTTTGCTTTCCTTCAATCCTTCAGCACACACACCTTTGTAGGCCTATTTAGGCTTATAGCAACAGACATTCAATAGGTGTCAATGTGTGACCTAAACCGAAACTCCTCGGAGAGATTGGTCCCTGCACTGCTTCTCAACATTAAAGTACCGGTCCTTTCGACCTCAAAAATACTCTAAGAAATGCTCTAAGTCTCCGGACAATCCAAGCAAAATGAGTGAAAAAAGAAGAACGAAAAATCTAATTCCAAATGCTAGAAAAAACTATCTAGTTGCTGAAGACGTTGCCGTTTGTCATCGTGCATCGTTTCCGCACTCCAGCCCATCTGGCATCGCCAGAGCCCGCCTAAATTCAACCCAAAGACTCACCCTGAGTGCCTTTGTGCAGTTTTCTTTTTCGCTGCTGTTTCGTAAAGGGGGGGGTCGAATAATACCATTTGACACACGTCTGGTTGTCTAAAAACACTACCACTATTTGATTCTGCTATTGTTCGGCTACCGGAACTTTTATTATTATTCGACAAATCGAATAATAACATAGGTGTTATCATTCGACCCCCCCCCTTTAACCAATTGTGTCACCTGATATCTACACCGTGTAACGCTGACACTCTCGTGTTTCAAGCAGCCAAGCGCCTTCAGCATGTCACGTCCCCAAGCAGCTTGCGCCACATTCCGGATATCCGTAGAACACCGGTTCAGGCTTGGGCTCTGCCCTGTTCACTCGCCGTTACTAGGAGCATCGCTGTTGCTTTCTTTTCCTGCGCTGAGTGATATGCTTAAGTTTAGCGCGTAGATCTTCAACAGCTGAGGTCGGTGAGAGTTTCATTCGAATGTGTTGTTGCGAAGACGCGTCGCCACTTGACAACGACGCAAGATGATGGCGCCAAATCCTGGTTAAAGTAGGTCGTCGCGCCTGAAAAGTTAGAAAAAAACAAGCTAGAAACCGTTTTTCAGTTTAAGACGGAAAATAGAAACGAATTCACCGACCCAAACGTAGAGAAATGCTACTGGGAGGTACAACCAAGCTAGTCGGAACACTTGCTGACATCAGGAAGGAAGGAAGCCAAAAAATCTATAAATCTATGAGAAACGGGGGAATTGTCAGATTTGACAGGGCTTGCACCGTAACACCCACGGGGCGATAGGGTTGGATTGCGACTGCTGATTTTCGTATGAGCACCTGCTATGGAGGAAATACTTGAGGAGGCTGCCAACTATACCGAAATCTCAAAGGAGGAAGATGAACTGTAGTCCACGCGAAACACAGTAAATCTGGGTTCAGTGGGCGGGACGCAGGCTGTCAATCCGCGCAGCTATCTAGTGATTCCATCTGGTGTGTGGGGTGGGCCAGCGTATCAAACAGCCTGTCTTCTCAGAGTTCCCGACTCGGGGATGGACGAGAGACGGGCTATACAGAACATGCAACAGAGAAGGAGGCAGTCACCAAGCGAAACCCCCCTGGAGAGGCGGGCCTCTCCAGACTCTCTACGGCCAGGGATCGGTGCGAGTGGGACGCGTGCACCCGGTCGGCCGGAACGCGGTTCATTCGGTTCAGCTGATTCGTAATGCGGCGCAGGAACTTCAGCCCAAACCAGAAAGATCCCGGGAAAACCCCCCCAATCGCACTGGCATGGAGCAGTCTGCCTCCAAGGGATTCGAGTTCGCCAGCTGTAGGATCAACGAGCTGGGCTGCTGCTATTTTCTCAACTCGTTTTGGTTCTTGAGTAGCACACACCCCCCTCCTCCTGGTAGACTGACTGTGTTGTCCTGCTCTGGGTTTGATGTCCGATTCCCACAGTGAAACTGAGAGAACGCTCTGGGACGGTCGGGAACGCTCTGGGACGGTCAGGAACGCTCTGAGACGGTCAGGAACGCTTTGGGACGGCCAGGAACGCTCTGGGACGGTCAGGAACGCTCTGGGACGGTCAGGAACGCTCTGGGACGGTCAGGAACGCTCTGGGACGGTCAGGAACGCTCTGGGACGGTACACACACACACACACACACACACACACACACACACACACACACACACACACACACACACACACACACACACACACACACACACACACACACACACACACACACACACACACACACACACACACACACACACACACACACACACACACACACACACACACACACACACACACACACACACACACACACACACACACACACACACACACACACACACACACACACACACACACACACACACACAGATTGAGGATGTTCTGGGAGCCACGGTTGCTGTGAAGTCTCCAACGTAGCGCATGCACCGTACGCCTGTGCTTCGACCCTGTTGCATTCCCCGCTGAACAGCGCTGCTCAGTGCACTTTGAACTTGTTGGTCATCTGGAGGTCGCAGTTACCACACTCGCACGCACCAGGATGTAAGCCGGTCGACTCTATTCCCTGGAACTGCATCGCATCCCGTGCCGCTGTATATGGTAAATAAGTACTGCGAGATGCACCGGATGACTTTGCGCAAGTGCGCGGTTAGCGGACCGGCGTAGCGACGACCTGATCAGTGCTGCAGGTGCCGCCACCACTACCACTACCAGGCATCGCAACGACGCGAGCAGCAACGCCTGAAGAATGAAGAAAGTCGCCAGCGCCTGCACCACCCAGAGACAAGTCGATCAGCAGACCTGCGCAACCAGGACGCCGCAGTAAAGTTGCGGGCCGGCAGCGGCGACAATGCTTTGACCAACCCCGCCCCACAGCAGACTTCCGAAAGCGCAAAAAGCACCACTGCGGTACGCGGGCGGCGAATCGACCCCACCAATGATACCATCACAGCGAGGAAGACACCGGTGCCGATGCCAGCAAAAACGAAGACGAGGGAAGACGACCCCCCAACGGAAGAGGAAGTGACCAATGCCATGCATAAAATTGAAGCATCGCAAAAGCATGCACATCAGCAAGGAGGGGAAAGGACGCAAAGCGACCGCACGAAGACGATGAGAAAGTGCGCAAGTGCCTGCACGACACAGTACTCGCTTGAATGACTATTGCAAACCAGGTCTCATCATCTCCGTTTAAATCTGGCCTATACACATTACTCGACCCTGGCCTTCAGAATTAGACCTTGCTTTGGAGGAAACGATGAGGAATCTGGTACAGGATGGCCTCGGACAATTTTTCAAGTTAGGCTAGACTACACTTGGTACCTAAGAAAGCGTGTGCAGATGTATCTGCATTACTTTCAAGTTGCTGACAATAAAAAAGTAGAGAAAAAGTCCTTAGAGGACTAACACAATTCGTTTATTTCCTTAGAGGTACCAAACAATTTGTTTATTTCCTTAGAGGTACCAAACACTTTCTTTATTTCCTTAGAGGTACCAAAATCGAAATTCTCTAAGTACATTTCTCAGCCAATTTGGCCTAAAAACAATTTTGGAAATTTCCTTAGAGGATTTTGGCCATTTTTGCTGATTTCTCCAGATTTTGGCCATTTTGGGCCATTTTTGCCGATTTTTCCAGTTTTTGGCCATTTTGGGCCATTTTTGCCGATTTTTCCAGTTTTTGGCCATATTGGCCCATTTTTGCCGATTTTTCCAGTTTTTGGCCATTTTGGGCCATTTTTGCCGATTTTTCCAGATCTGATACCGTTCTAACGCTTTCGATTACTTTCCAACCAAACCAAAACTACGCATTTCTTCCGCACCCAGCACACTCTAAGCCACTGGAACAGGAATTCCAATTGAGGCTGCGATTCCTCCTACATGAGTTTTGCACGTCTCAACACTGAACCTTGACAGGTAGCACCGAGAATTCCAACAGGTAACGAAGAAATGTTCGCGTGTTATTCTACTCCAATTACAGGACAAGTTGTGCAACAGTTCAAAAAGCAAATTCAGTTCATTCGTTTCCCAAATTGGGAAAAATTGGCAAAAATGGGCCAAAGTGGCCAAAACCTGGAAAAACCGGGAAAAATCTGCAAAAACGGCCCGAAATGGCCAAAATCTGGAAAAATCGGCAAAAATGGCCCAAAATGACCAAAATCTGGAAAAATCGGCAAAAATGGCCCAAAATGGCCAAAATCTGGAAAAATTGAAATTTTTTTGAAAATTTTGCTAAAAAGTTGCTAAGTACATTTTCAGGGCAAAAAACAAATTTGTTAGGTTTGGTACCTCTAAGGGCATTTTTTGGTACCTCTAAGGAAATAAACGAATTGTTTGGTACCTCCAAGGAAGATCACCCAAAAAAGTAAAAGCATAAAACAAAAACTCCGCATTTCTTCCTCGCTTTGCTATCCACCATCCCTTGCCTCCCTGAGGCGATCCTTGCAGAGCTTTGGCGGTTCGGTTACCGGGTGGGAAATCTTGGCTGACCCGAAAAGCAACTCTTCCTTCAACCCTCATTAAGTCCGAAGGGGCGGGGTAAGTTTTTTGTCGAGCTATTGACGGCCAGCTAGTCGATAAAGAGAGAGAGGGAAGGATGCTTGCCTCTCTGACAAAAACGAATTGCTGTAGTTAAGTAAATCTCGTGAACAAAGAAGCCCATGTATTTATGCTCATGCCACACACCACTTCCTCCTCCTCTCTTCCCTCTCCTCTGCTTCTGCAAGGAAGAGAAGGGTAGACGACGCGCCTCCGTGCCCCTGGACAACCTGTTCGCCAGTTTGCTCTCGACTTTTTGCCGTTTTTCAAGGGAGGGGAAGGACCGACTTGCCGTCCAGAAATTAGAGATTCCTCTCGTCCCCTGAACATGCTTGCATACAATCAAATTGCCGCGCAGCTGCGGCTTGTTCTTAGTACCAAGTGAAAGTACACCTCTAGCAAGTTTTTCAGGTTCTCTTGCGCTCGAGGTTTACACAGTGAGGGCGGACTTCGGTTCTTCGCAGGAGCCTGAAGCCTTGTTCCCCTGTCCGTCCCGCCGCTTCTTTACCGTTAGGACGTGTAGTCGGCTTACACGGGGCCCGTGCTTTTTTGCGGTACGAAACAAAAAGACATGTTGCGGCTCTGTAGGCACCGTCAGTGAGCCAGAGGCATCGTGCTCCGCACACGTGAATCTGTGTTAAGTGCTGGGGTTGTGGTGCTGATTATACCTTTGATAGCTTGGAATCGCTGCCCTTTTTTACAAACCGGTAGCCAAGCAGGAACAGTTGAGCCTCCGCTTTTCAATTTTAGAGAAAAAGGGCTTTGCATTCCGAGAGCTTCGCCGGCTTTGCAATAGGTAAGCCGTACCTCCTCCTCTAACGAAAACGACAATCAACTTACTCACCTCCAGGAATCCCACCTACCGTCGAGGAGGACTATCCAAGCAAACAACACTCACTTTCACCACCCAACACGATGATCTTCATGGCACATGCCGGTAAGTTTGGAATATCCAGCAAGGTTTGAATAACTAGGCCGAGACAAAACATATTCATAATAAGGGACGAACAAAAGTCTAACTAGAACCTTTTCCTTCTCAAAGCGAACTTTCGTCGAGCACGGGAGAATGTCTCGGAAATCTTCAGCGCTGGAACACTGAGTGTCACTTTGCAGATTTCCGGCGATGCACCGGGAGCCTTGGAATCGTACAAGATTGAACTGTGTATTCGAAAGGCCCGTGCACCTTCCAGGCGCGCTTTCTTCCTCGCGTGGCCAACTTCTTTTCCACGTTCTATACAGTAATAGCATTCATCAGTCTGAGCAGCACCACAAGTACTCGACCTTGACCTAGCCCCGGGGAAAGTACATCCATGTGGTTCACGTGCTCGAGGAATCTCGTTGCTCAGCAACTGTCGCACGTAGGTGGTGGCCAGCTTTGGCTGACACCGTTTGCGCACTTTACCAGCAGATTGAGAAGCCAACGAAAGTTCTCAAGCGAACTTTCTTTTTAAAAAAGAAGCGGGCCTACAAACATGAAAGCACGCATAAAACCTAAGATATTATAGAAAGCCATCTTCTTGGCATCATCATCCCTTGAAAATGATACGGCAAGCATCGGGATCCGGCCCCACTTCCACACGGAGCTGACGATGAAGCCCCGATGAATCAGTATCAGGAGTCCATGCTTTTTCCACGAAAGGTTACTCGGCAAATTACAGGGGAAACGTGTCTAGAGTTCCTGCAGCCAGAAGAGGCGACCAATCAAACGCTGAGCCAAAAGAGACCTGGTCTCCCCACCAATAACCGCTCAGTATTTGAACGTCTCGAGCAAGTCAGGTTTCCTGCGGCAGCTTTTCCCATCTCTACTTACGACCTTCCAGATTAGTTCCGACGAAAAGGTAGAGAATCAGCCTAAGAAACTGAAGAACTGCTATCCCGGCCCTCACCAGACCATCGCTCCGTTCTTTTCGCAAGTAGGGAGTAGCGGACGCTCTTTGCGGCGATTGCGATGTAGTAGTAAAAAAATCAGTTCTTCTTCCCATTTGCACCTTCGAAGTGACGCGTTCGTGCCCTGGGGCTGTTTCAACACACACCGGCAGCACAAATGGCTCTGACGGCTCCTCCTTAGCAGGACTGAGGCAGGTTGCGACGATCCTGAATGTAGAGTCGAACTTGGTAGAGTGAGTAGAGGGCATGTCTGCTATCGCAAACGCTCCACTGGACACCGGATGATTCGTGCTAATGCTACGTGCGGCTCAAGCTTATACAAAGACCCAGACCCAGACCCATACTACCCAAATGGTCGCGGTGCACCTGCGTTAGGCTGAGGCCAACACAAACAGAAGTATTGAGTTCAGTACCGATCGAATCGGTTGCTGAACTTCCTCCATGCGAAGTAAACTAACCCACGATAAACGCTAGAAGAGTACAACCCAAAACCCCTCCTGATGGAAGCGATCTCATTCGGGGTTAACCCACGACACAACCTAAGACTACCACACCAGGTTCCGGAAACACGAAGAATCTTGCGGGATGTACCCGTGTCACATCAACACCAACTGTTTCCAAAAGGGGCTGCTGTCCCTTGGGAGTGCCATAGGAGCCACTTTTGATCCATGGCGCCGAGCAGACTTGGTTGCGACACTTGGAGAGACAACCGGTGTGGGAGCACTGCAGGCCATGCGCAGCAAGCTGAAGGAAACAAAGGAGGGTCGCCGCGTGTTATTCGAACGGCCGCGGATTCATACCAACGAGCTCGTCGAAAAGCTGCAAAATACGGCACCCGAGGGCTCGTTCGGCAAAGCATATAGCGACTGGATGCGTGCGCATCACTTTTCGCCGCAAGAGAGGCCGCAGGTACGCCTTTGCCCTGTTCTTTGTTTGACCGTGGCCGGCCAGTTTTCTAACCAAAACCAGCATGACGACCCGTTTACCCCCTCTAAAGCGGGTTTGCGGAGTTGGCTGGTTTGCGGGTTCGCGGGGGGTTTGCGGATTTGCCACACGCAGTCAGTGGCAGCCACCAGCGAGGAGTATGCTCGTGATCAGCTCCGATGGAGAGATTTGTGAAAAATAAACCCGGGGATCGAAAGTTATGTGCATGGATCGTGGGTCTTTATAAGATGCAGGGCACCGGGCGTGGAACCCACCATGGGAAGGACGGGTATCCATCCCCTGGTGGGTGTCATCCCTTCGCTGGTCCACATAGCAGATCTTTTTCGGCGAACTTTTGCTCGTACTCAGCTCCGGTGAAGAGAACGGTGAAATACAGACCCGGGGACCACAAAGTACGTGCAGGGCTTGTGGGTCTAATCAGATGCAGAACCCCGGGCGTGGAAACCACCAGGTGCGCATTGGCAAGGACGGGTGTCGATCCCCTGGCTGGTGGCATTTCTTCGCTGGTCCACGTAGCAGACCTTTTTCGGCGAGTTTTTGCTCGTGATCAGCTCCGATGAAGAGATCCATGAAAAATGGACCCGGGGATCAGAAAGTATGTGCGTGGTTCGTGGGTCTTTACAACATGCAGAGTCGTGGGCGTGGAAACCTCCAGGGTGGACGCGAATCGATTCCCTGGTTGGTGTCATTCTCCCCCTGGTCCACGTTGCAGACCTTTTTCGCCGTTTTTTTTTAGAGTTAAAGCGTTAAGAGTTTTTGCTCGTCTCTTGCTCCGATGAAGAGAACCGTGAAAAATAGACCGACAACGAAAGATTATTTTGTGGTTCGTTGGCCTTTCACTTCCGCAGGGCAGCTGGAGCGCGATTGCACAGCCCAGTCATTGTCAATGGGATAGCTTTTTCACTTTGGGGCCTTTCGCCCGTCCATTCTTTTCAAAAAAAGCACAATTTTCTGTGCGTTTTTTGCTGGTTTCTGCATTTTACGAGTTTCGAGCGAATTCGACATGGATTTTTTTTTGAGCTACCACGACTCCACGAGCTACCAGAGCTACCGGTAGCTGAGGGTGTGGGGCCAAGAATACACATAGGAGTGCTCGGTGAGATTAAATCGTATGAAATTTCTGACGCTCCATCCTCGGGAGATCAGACTCCAGTTTCCTGCAGGTTCAGGTTGTCAGGGGACGAGCGCAAGAATTGTTGTCAGCGCAATGTGCACGACTGCACAAGCAAGATTCGGGGTTCCTTGCTCGGAACACCAGCCAACTCTCTTTTCTGCGTTTCTTTTTTGCACGCAGGTGGCCCTACATGTACACGCTCACAGGTGAGATTTGTGGACGACGAAGAGCTGGCATACGTGATGCTGCGGTATCGAGAAACGCACGACATCGCGCACGCCTTGTCCGGTTTGCCACCGAGCATCGTCGGGGAAATGGTGCTGAAGAGCTTCGAGTGGCATCAAACGGGATTGCCGATGTGCGGTCTCGCGTCGCTGGCGGGTGCCGTGCATCTAAACACTGCGGAGCTCGCCTATTTTGTTGAAAAAGGCCTCCCCTGGGCTCGCACGGCGGGGCAAGGCGACCTCATCAGCGGCGTCATGTGGGAAGATCTCTGGAACGAGCCCATCGAAGACCTCCGCGCCCGGCTGCTCATACCGGAGGCACCGACACCTCCTATTCCAGACGATTCGGATGCATAGTGAGCCGGTCCATCCCCTCTTGATAGACCGTGATAGACCGAAGAATACAGCACCGGGCAATTCGATGCAGCTCTAGGGACTAGGGATGGACCTGATAGACCGTGGTGGACCGTGATTCACTGTGATGAACAGCGGCAGGCACCTCGACGCAGTTTCAAGACACGTAGACGAATGCGCCTTGACCGGCCCATTCAGTTGGCAAAGGGCGTGGCTTGTTGTACTCAACTGCTGATCGGACTCAGCGAACCCAGCCTGACAATGCGTTCGACGACTCGACGACTCTCATGTTCTGCAATTCTGTTGCCTATCGCGTCCTGTTGTCTCATCGCGAGAGGGACCACAGCCACCGCCGTGAAATTGATCTTGCCCTCGATTCACGAATCCTTTTCTCGGATGCTTGGGACTCTTGACATGTGTCCTTCAGTGCTATACAAAGAGGAACATACAACCTTCCGCTCCGACGTGGATGCAGGGTGAGGCCTTGACTTGCACTTGTGTTTCAAAAGACAGTAGTGGAAGAACGATGGGTCTGACATGGCGTTCACCAGTACCCCCGTCAGGCCGATGATCTTTATCTAGACGCTATCGACGACGCTGACGCCCGTCACCGATAACCTCTTCAATCCACTCTGATCTTAAGCGAACCGGAAGCAGCCGCAAGAATCGCGCAGGCGAAGCTCGAACCATCCGATTGATCCAATGATCCAACCACGAGCTCCTTGAGATTCTTGCGGTCCTTGAGATTCGAGCGCATCTCCTAATTTGTAACCACGCAAACTCCACCTCCTGGTCGAGTTGTGTGAAGTACTACAAGAACCGGCACTCGTTACCGACGTTTGCTTTCTCGTAAATTTCGGGACGCCACGCAGCGTTCTTCTTGGTACGCGCGCTTCGTTTTACAGTCCGTCCAGATGCGAGCGAAACCGTAGAACGCCTGACGGAACACATCTGCGCCCGCTCGCGAATGGCAATGAGATTCCGAGAAGGGCTCTCCCTGCTTCCTTGTGGCGTCATCTTTATTCTTCCTCTAGCCTCCCCTCTGCGGGCTTAGAAGAAACGTTGCAACGCCTTTTCATAGATAGTTCCTCAGGGTGCGAGAGCAGCCGTTCTAGCGCAGCCAGATTTGGTGGGCAGTAGGTTGCGTCGCGAGAAGGCCCAAACACCTCAGAAACGAAGTGGGACATCCCTTGGGCTGAGGTAAAGATGTTGAACACCATATCTCCCGAAAAGCCAAAGCCTTCCTGCATTCGTTGTGCCTTCACCAGACCGACGAATGGGAAGTCGCCCCAAACCCCGCTTAAACCAGGAAGGAACACCAAGAACCGAACCGTAACCAGAAGAAGAAGCACCGAAACCGCACGAACAAGGGCTCAAAAAACGATGCCATTCGCCACCAAAGAGAACGCGGCCAGTACTGGTACACGCCTTTTCTTCCTTGACGCAAACAGTTTGATAGTAAAAGCGAGCTGCTCGCTTTGGCATGGATCCAACTATGATTAACTTGCATGGGCCGGTTATTGAACGAGTTGCTCAGGATTGAATGAGAATGTGAGACGGCCAGGTCTATACCAAAACAAACGCTTCCTTTTAAAAAGGGGGGGGGGGGGGGGGTCGTAAAATAAACAGAAAAAAAAAAACACACAAACCGACGGTGACCCCCAAACCTTTTTCAACCTTTCCAATCCCCTTCAAGCTAAACCATTATACAACGCCCCCCCCCCCCCCCCTTTACAAGACACGTACGGTATCGAAGCAGGGCTCGTGGTTCAAACTTAGCACGCTTCCATAAACTTTGTTGTTACCAACACACTTGCAGGAAACAAGATTTCCCAACAAAGGAAAGTTAAATTTGAGCTGCCCACCCCAGCACAAATTGAGAACACGTTTAGAAAAAAAAAAACTCCCAAAGAAAAAAACCACGACAAGAAAACACTCCCGCGAACAAAACGGAGAAAAAAAGCAAATAAGACTTTTGCCATTCGTTCCCCGTCCCCTTTTCATTTCCATAAAAAAGAGCAAAACGAACACACACACGTACCGCCTCTCTTCCTTTCTCCCGTTCTCCCGCTACCCACGTGGGTTCTCCTTAGATCTTCGGACCAAGGGCAAACACACGTCTGACCCGTAACCAATCTGTATTCGCTATTTGTTTCCTTTTTCTTTCCTAAGTCTTCGTCTTTTTCTTTTTGTTTTGGAGATTTTTTGACTCGACGGACCCCCTACGACTTCTCAGAGACGTCGGGCAGAAAAAAGAAGAGAGAGACCGAGAGAGTGATAGGAGGGGGGGCCAGAAGAAACCCCAAAACGTTATCAAAAAGGTGAAGGCACGGTGTGCTTGTATCAAACACTGTTGCAGCAAGCGGATATTACGCCCCACCCCGCCCTCTGTGAACTGGAGACTAAAAGCACGGTCGCTTAGAGTGACGGAAGGATGGGTGGCGTGTGCTGTTGCACCCTGAAGAAACGACAGCAACAGGATGAGCGTCAGAATCAGGATGCGAATCGTGGGTCGGTGCCTGCGACTGTGCCGAATCACAGCTTGAATGGCAGTCAGAACGCCTCTTTGGTTGCCCACAACCAAAGCATGTCAAGTATAGCGAACAACAGTGCGAACCACCTCGCCCACAATACCAGCCTGAACCAAAGCGACTACCGAGCAAGCTCCGCGAGCCCTCAATCCGACCGGCAAGGAAGCGGAAGGTTTGCAGGAGTACTCAATCGCCGATCATCGATAGGGGGCAGCTGGCTCTACAGCCGCCAGTCCAGCTCACAGGCTGCCTCCGGCTTGGCAGACGGCTCCTCCGATTCGAAGCCTCTCGACGGCATTCTCAAGAAGGAAGACGCAAAACGAGCAGACGTTCTCTTGCAAACACCAGACGTGCTGCAAACACCAGCAGTCCCTACGCCTATGCCACGGTACATGAAGAATAGGAAACTGGCCTCTCGAAAGGCATGGACGCAGGCTAAGAATCATGTCGTCTGCTCTGCCTGTGGGACGCCGCTGTGCTCCGCGAAGGACATCACCAGCAATGAAGTGGCCAAAGTCATGACCGATGATTCACGGCAGTCGTTGTGCATTGACGGCGACATCAACGCCTCATATCGAGAGTCGCTGATCCGGTCTGACCATCCGTTGAAAGATACGTTAGACAAGGCATCTCCACAGCCTCACTCGTACACATCCCATCACGGCGACCTGCGCAGCATCATCACCGCCCCTCCGGCGGCCCGCGTGTGGGTTGTCACATCAGGCGTGTCTTTAGCCGAATGCCACAACACCGTGTGCCGCCACTGTTACTGCTTCGTCGGCGTCACAGTCACCTGCAAAGGTCCGAAATCTCTCCTTGCCCCGCCGAAAGACATGATGATCCGTCCTGAGTCTCCTATGAAGACGCTTAACGATGAAGTCACAGCAACGTACACGTTCTTAGGTTTCCGATACATCCGAATGCTCAACCCTTGGTCGCTCCAACCTGTACAGCCTCGTATCCCGTTGCTCTGCGTACACTGCAAGCGAACGCTTTCATACACCGACCAGATTCTGTGTACCAAACGGCGCTGGTCCTTCGGTACTGCGTCTGCACAGAACGCGTGCTACATGAACACGGTTCGCCTCGAAAACATCAACGTCGGCTCCTTCAGAGAAGAAAGGCTCGCACAGGTGTGTTCGCCTTCTTCTTCGTGCTCGCAAAGAGAAAGAGTGTTGCTACTTACTAGCCGCCAGATCTACCAGTTAAGCGGCTACAAAGATACTGACGGTTATATTTGCTTACTCTCAGAGTGCACGCGCTGCGAAAAGGAAATGAGCCATTACCGGAGGTTCTCCCAAAGCGCTGAGTTGCAGGCGAGCTTTACACTTCAGAACGGAAGCAAAAAATAGACTCATTGTGAACCCTTGCCATGTAAGCCACCACCGACAGGGCCGATTCATCATGGGCGACATGAACTGCGTCTGCGGCGCGATCGTTGGGTATAAGTTTTGCAAAGATCTCACCCGTGACTCCCGCAATATTTATCAGGTGTGCGACAAAAGTGTTTGTATTCCGACGCTCAGATGATCCTGGCAGAATAAATATTGCGCTCATCGTTCCGCGTTCCTTTGTCGAAGTCTGAAGATCCACTTGTCAAAAGCTGCTTCATTGGCCACAGCCCAGAAAAGAGCACACCAACCTACCGAGACAGAACTTAGCGAGACCCTGAAATCTGCGGTGAAATCCGTGGCTGCCGAACGTGGCTGACAAAAGTTGCCTTTCAACCCCGTGTCGGCTACAAAGACGAAAACTAGTGAAGTGTCAGAGACATTCAAACAAACGACAACAAATCGCCGACGCTCTGTGACATACCGGTATACTAAACAAGAAATAATACATCATCCGAAAGACCACCGTCATTGAATCTTGGCTCATACCACAGGTCGGTCGGTTCGGTCTTGTCTCGTCCTGCTTCGTGGTGAGCCAGCAAACCTGCCTCGACTGCGACTGACGTGCCCGAATGAAATCTGTCATCACCAAAAACACCGAACCGGGTGCAAGGAGCTGCATTCGCTCCTGACGGGCTGAGCCCAGTGGCGAACGAGAATCGACACTGGCTACGAGAGAAGCAGTGTCGCACTGCTATCTCTTTTCACGGATTCCGGCAAGCAACGGCGGCTGAAAGAACCTGTGAGGCACCATGCCACGTGAGATTGCTCAGCGAAAGCGCCGGAGGATTTGGATACGAGAGAAGCAATCTCGACAGCGCCGCTTCGCTATTTCTTCCACCGACGCAGCTGAGCGAAGCCCGGTGAACATCACCAGTGAGATGACTCCCCCCCGGCAGTAGCGCATTGGGCACGGGAAAAGCACCTCTACCATGTCCCACTGCTGCATCCTCTTGCACGGGCACGCTGGTGGTACCGTTGCTAGTCACTGCGTCACGAAATGCGCGCGCTAGTCCACTACTCGAAAGAACTCAACCGTCACGTGAGAATACCCGACGAGGCTTCTAGCGAGACGAGAAGGACAGCGACAGTATTGCTTTGCGCTATCTTATCACGGATGCGGCCTGTGCGTGCGCACATACTCCTGCACAAAGAACTGAGGGCAGGGCTGAAGAACGAAACCTGGCACAAAAGCCTCGAGGGCTCCTCGCAGGCACCATGAAGCGGGATTGAAATCGGATTCGGGGACAAGAAGAAAGCCCTGTACGAGTCAGGGTAGAATCAGTCTTCAGCATTTCATCTTGGGTAAAACAGGAAAACTGAAGAAAACAACGCTAGAAAAGGCAAACAGCCCAACACCAATGGAGTGCAGCGTCCGCACGACAATTGCGCTTCTCACATCTTCCTCGGCACCTAGCCGTGGACAAATTCCCAACGTGCACCAGCGACGAATAGGAAAACGAAGTCGCAACAAAACTCACGCGCCCCAAGAAAAATAAGTGGGCGACGGATGGACAGAAGTTCCAATCTCGCAGCGAACCGCGCGGCTCAATGGATCGCCTTCTTTTTACTTCATCATGCGGGTTGCCCTGTCGTGTTCAATGAATGTTGAGGTGACGAAGGACGGCGTGCATTGTGAATCCGAACACGTGTATGATTCAGGGTAGAAACACGAGGAAACTTGAACCGGAACGCACAAACAAAACGAAGCCCCTGTCTCTTATTGTGCAAGAGGACTCAACAATGGCTTCAAGCCGATGCCCCAGCTGGCAGGCGAAAGTTGACCGTCAAGGTCCCGAATGGCGGTCGAAGAACGAAAGGTGTACTCCAAAATGTTTTATCCGTATCCCGTGACTCGTCTGAGTCAAGCCTGAATGGCGATCAAACACTAAGCAGAGCATGCGTGCTCCGTCGTGGGTCGCGGTTAGAACCCGAACTGGCGATCGATTGGCCACAGCGAAAACGCCGCCAAAACGCAAAAAGAAATCTGATGCACCAGCCGTGCAACGATTCATAGACAGAACACCACCAAAAGTCAAACAAAAATTCAAGCGAACTTTAACTCTAAAAACTCCCCCGTCCCACAAGCCAAACGGAGACTTTGACAAAGGTTACCCGGAGTCTTCATACCCCCGGAATCTCAAGCGAACACAGCTCTAAAAAGGGGAGTCAAATTTGCGTCGTGTCGTCCAAAACTCGTGAAGAAAAGTACCGAAGTGAACTTGCAGTCTGAAAAAGCAAAACGCACACTTTGGCATCACCCACACACGAAGAAGTAGGGCGGAGGGCACACTACCGCTTGAGCCCTGTTATTCGTGCCGCCTCAAAAAGTGTTCGGCTTTTGCAGTGAAGGAAGACACCATTCACTTTACTCTTCTTCGCCTGACGCAGCCCTCACGAGTTGCAGATTGTTACCTACACGGCCTTTCGGCACTGCGCTCAGTTTTGAGCGCCCCACTGAAATCGACGCAAATGCTTAGCAATTTGTGCTAAGCACGATACACAAAAAAACTTGAACCGCGAAAAAGACAAGCACTTGAGTTCCACACGTACACACAACAATCAGGTGCAAATCCCCAGGGCGACCAGGAGCAATACCTGCTCGCATTTTGAATTTGTTTCGAAGAAGGCTCGCAGTACACGCACAGAGTAGTTATCGTTTGTTTGGAAGGCCAATAAGTGGAGGCCCTGAGCCAATCTTTAGCTTTACGCAGTGTGAAGGGGCTGTATTTCCCGTGCTGTCACGCTGGGGAAGTACCTTCTTTCAGAATCCACCATCGTTTGTGCGTTTCTGGCGCTTGATAGGCTGTAAAGTGTATGGCTGATTAGGCGGGAGCTTGCGGCAACTTACTGAGTCCAAATTGCCAGGGTCGTGATACTTTCGAGAGAGACGAGAGTTCAGGTAAAACGAAGCCCCACTACAAAAACCTCCTGTCGCAGCCCCGGTGTGGGTGTACCGCACCGAGAACCTTGTGGCCCGGTTGCTTTTCAACGTGTGGGTTGAATGCAAAGGGGTATGAGTCTGGAGGTTCCTCCCAGAGCAACTTCCTTGTAACACTCAAAAGAAGCATTGCCAGTCAGGTCCTCTTTTTTACAACTGAGACTACTCCAGGATGCTGTGTAGCACTAGGTGCTCGTGTTTTCACCTTTCTTTTTTTAAGGGCCTTTGGTCGTCTGCTACATAATATACCACAACGCACTCAGAACGACAGCAATGTGCCGTTATCCGAGCTTTTAGCTCGGGCACATGCAACCATTGTTTTATTCGATTTACTTCTTGCCTTTGCGTCTTTCGGCGCGGGCGAGACGGCAGATCTTTCGCAACCTGCAGCATACTCCCAAAAGAGACAGTTGTCAGTCGCAAAGGAAAAGACCAATTAAAAAGGGAACAGGAAAGCAATATAGCATTGAGCGCTCGATGCAAGAAGAATGCTCTGTTTTCTTACGAAGCGTGATTCGCGCACGGTTAAGCAAGAACTTGCCGATGCGGAGGGGAAAAAATAGAAAAGAAGGAACCCACCCAGCGGGTTTCCATTCCGTGTCCGTACTCGTTCTTCAGCCGCCGGACTGAGGCTGGATGGCATCATGCCACAGATTTGCGAGAAAGCTCTCTGGCACAGTTGATGAGAGGGATGGAAGGGAAGACAATCTGAGGTGTTGATATCGAAATGGAACACTTGCTGCGGGAGGGAATGGGCGATATTCAATCAACAAACATTGCCGATAACGAAACGGAAGGAGAGAAGCTACTGTGTTCTCTTAGAGAACGTGTGGCTTTCGCCACGCTTATTAGCACAAATCACCAGATGCAAGGCAGAACCACCTTTGTTCCCACTACGACCGATGCAGCAATCTTTCGGCCTGAAAACACTTCCTTTTTGGCTATTGGTTCGGAGAGCTGCATCCGGTTGAAGTGAGCAGGGCAACCTTTAAAACCCGAGGATGTCTTGATTTTGTGGCAAGTTCACGCGAGCCTGGCTTCAACAAACAACCGAGGAAAGGGCGTGGAAGGTCCCTCACTCAGCATGAGACCATCTGCACTGTGTGTGGCTGACGTGGTTCGAACGCTGCCAAAGAAACTACGAGACGTGCGGCGAGAGAGTTCTTCAGCAGAGAAGAAAGAACTGTCGGAAACTCATGCCGCAAAACATTGCAAGACGAGCGCACACGGGCTCGCAGCACGAGCCAGTTAGTTGAAACAAACCCGGCGCGTGGCTGTTGATACAGACGTCGCGTTGTCAGCAATTGAAAGAGAACACCATAAAACCAAGTCAAAGGCCTCTACTGTCAAGTGGATCAGGCTTGATCGGGGGCAGTCATGCCTTTGCAGTCCCAGGGCCTCATGGCCTCGTAATCAATGCTACCGCACTGACCTTTCTCGAGAAGCACACGCTCAGGTGGTTCACTCCAGAAAGCGCGCGACAGATTTGTACGACCGTTTCCTGAACAATCCTTCACTAAATCCGCGGTTAAATAACCTGGCCTCAGTGGTGCAAGCACCACGCGCTCTTCAAACCCAAGAAACATTTTCCCCCCGGCGTGTGCGCGTGGTTTTCCTCCACCAGGTTTACTGCCAAAGCAGCCGCATCACGGCCTTCCCCCCAACTGGCTTGGGGAGGCGGCGTCACCCAACCTGTCATTTAGCTAAGTTCCTTATGACTGCTACCCATTCGGCGGTGACACGATGGGAGCACCTGAGTTTCGCCGGGTCACGATACTCTATAATCCGCTACCCAGCATCTTCAGTCGCGCTACGGATTCCCCCGTTGATCAGGCGGTGGGGTGGTGTCTCCCGTCGCGTCTCGCCTTGCTCGCTTATGGGGAGGTGACGCCACTCACCTGTCGTGACCCAGCAGGGGCGACGCCAAATCACGATGCTGCCCCACTTCTTGTTGCGTTCTTGTCGCTGACGTTGTCATTTGCATGCAAATGAGTACCACACTATGCCAGCTTTTCAATACGTGACAATTTTCGCTTTTGCGGTATGCTGCCGCAAGAGCATACGTACAGCTGCAAAAAGCAACGTCAGCGACAAAAAATGTTCCGGCAACATGCAATTCGGCTTCGAGAGGAGAACAAGGGACCTTGCCGGTAAAAAGATCCTGATCACAAGTTAGCAAAGACTGAAATAACAAAAACGTCGAAAGACACCAGACTGTACATCAACCCCGGTTGATTGTGCGGCAACACGACGGGATCATCTGGAATAAGGACAGGCTAAGCTCACTCAACGTCTCTGGTCCCGCACGGCATGATTGATTTTCAGTGAGGTTGGGCGGCAGGAGCACGAGAAGTGCTCTGCAGAGACAAGTTACCAAACGAAGGTTTCGGAACGAGGCCGGCTGCAGACCCGAGCCCAAATTCAATACGGTAGGTTGATTCTACCGAGACAGACTGGAATGCTGAGTTCTGCTGCCTCAAATAGATTTCTTGATGTAAGCCAGCTTCCCGACTTTACGTCAAGGTAAGCAATATTGTTGTCTCAGGAGACGACTTGGGTGTCATGGGGGGGCCTTCACGAGGCGACACTGTTGACCGCGCATTAATTGAGCTGCGGTCGCCGATCCCCCAGCCGCCAGCATCATGTACTTGACGCGACGCGGAACGAAGTGCCGACAGCACCGCCCAGCGAATAGAGGGCCACACGAGTGGCGAATTGAGGTGCTCAGCAGCCAACGGGCAGTATCTGATCCTTGCCGCGCCAGAGAAGCGAAGCCGCACGAGAGGCCGGGTTTGGCGGGTTCTACAGCAAACCGAGTGACGAAGGTGGCCACCTGGAGCGCGCGTTAACTGCTGTGTGCGCTCGGATCGGCGCCGCCCCGGGCGGCTACCTAAAGCCACTTGTTTGTTTGTAAAGATTGCTCCGTTCTCTTCCAGACTTGCTCTGGACTAGAACGACATACTACTACTACTCAGGAGACAACGCGATGTTGATCAATTCCAACACGTTCTCACATGGAATCCAGGAGTGGAGAACTTCGTGGAACTTCAACAGGGGTCAGGCAATATGTTTGGTCACGGATGCCTTGCACTATACTTCGTGAAAACACAAATGGACGCCGAAGGATCGTGAGCCAGCAGACCCCCATCTCTTTAGAATGCAGGCATTGTTGCCGGTGTTGTCAACATCGCCGGCTGCGGTATACTATAGACTCGAAGGATCTAAGCATGACTCAAAAGCACGGCCGTACTGTGGAGTCTGTCACAGGCTTTTCGCTTTTAAATTCCACCTTTGATTGATAATTGATCGTCACCGGCGCTCTCCACTGAAGTTAAGCACACAAGCTTGTCTGTCAGTGGTTTATTGTTGTCGGCTGTCTGCCTGCAGTTAGCAAGGACGCAGTTGAACCTCAGCATATCTGCATTCCAATCTAAACGAGCAGGGCCAAAAAAACAGTTTGAACAGAACGGAGTGGAACCGCCGTTTTCACTATCTATGCAATATACCTGTTTCATTACTTCATCCCGTCTTTTAAGGCTCGAAATCTTGCTCTCACCTCGACCCCTTCGTATAACCTGCTACCTCCAGGTTTCCTCTTCTCTCCCCTTGCCCCGATCCCTCTCTCCTTTTCCTTGGATCTGACGTCTTAATACAATACGTTTTGTCATCCGGTGCTCTAACCACTATTCGTACTCCCCTAAGATACGTGTCCTTTGACGTGTAAGGTTTGTTTGCACTTCTGGTTCCTACGACAACTTCACTTTGCATGCTCAAACGGGATCAAGCAACACTGGCTTGAAGTCTGTTCGGGAAGGAACTCCAGGTGGTGTCCGCAGTTGTATGGCGCTACCTGATTGCGCAGACGCAATTGGGGGTCGAGAGCCGAGTTTCTTCCCCTACCTATACAAAACCGAACTTTCACGCACGCATTCATACGGCAGTCAGCTATCGACGGGGAGGTGACGCTACCGACCTGGACTCTAGCTCTGCACACTTGCGTGACGAACGACCAAAAGTCTGCTTGACAAGTTTAGCACGACGTGTCTCTATTCCAATCAAAAGCACGAGTGGCTTTTAGCCTGCCACTTCGTGGACTTTGTCTGAAACAACCCGAACGAAGGGGTACCGTCCATTTTGATGCTCCTCCTCCGGCACACAATTGAAGATACAAAAACTGCACTACAAGCCTGCACCGAGCGGAATATAAAAAGCATCCACTCTGAAAATAGTAGCACTGAGATAGACAAATCAGAACGGAAGTTAATTGAAGGGGGGATGAACGTTGCAGTCACGTAGCATTTGTTTTGCTTTCGCTTTCTAATGCATCATTGTGACATTCCCTCGTGAGAATCAGAAGACGCCTTCTGTTGCTATCTTGAACTTAGATTCCAGTGCCACAGGATGGCCAGACGTAGTTAATCGGCAACTGGGGACACGGCCCCTTTCTCCACTTCCGTCTTCAATGTTCTCCATTTAGCACTCTCGTCACCGTGACCACGGCCAACGACTTCGCGTGGATCATGCACGTTGTACACACGCCTGGCTTTGTGACCAGTACGTGGGCCAGCTATGGGTAGATTGCTTGAATAATGACATAGAAACCACGCCGAAACGAGAGAAACTCCGCCGGGACCTCGCGCCTCCAGGTTCCGCATCGTTTTCTTACGTTCTCTTCTGTGCGCATCGCAGAGCCTCCCCTCCACTGCCGTATGTTCATGCTGGCTGAAGGGAGGAGCTGCTTTTTTTTCTCCACATTCCACCCACAATGCTTGTAGCGGGAACAAGCAAGAAACTGTATCCATTTAACCCTAAAAGTACGGGCAACGAATGAATAGCCGACGTCGGAGCCGACAACGAACCACCGAACTTGTCAACCGCCAGCTGATGCGTGGCCTTGGCTTTTCCAGATGTAGCTCAAGAACATGGATGTAGCTGAATCGGCACGCTAGAAGTTGAAGGATAAACGGCGGCAGCCACCCAACGAAGCTCCTACTTAGCACGGCGTAGCAGACTTCCCGCCGCGTTTCGCACTAAGAATGACCCTCCCGCAAAAGAGCTCAGGCAAAGTAGTCCGCAGCAAAAAGAAAAGCCTGGCTTTGCGCTCGCGAACATGTTATCAGACAACGGAACATGACTGTCGGCCAACGACAAGTTGCACCGAAGATGGGTGCTCACTAGTGTTGGAACGAAACGCTGATCACTTCTGAGAAGAAGTGTCCTCGGCAACACAATCGAGAGAAACGAAAAGACGTGTATGGAAATAATCGAGTTTCCAGAAACCTTCGCAGTGCTCTCAGTGAAAAGTAAGCGGAAGACACATGCGCTCCTATGCGGTGACCGTGCACCTCGTTACCAGCAAGCCTTCGTGCGCACGTAGCGGACATTTACCAATACTGTGGCCGACAACGGGTAGCTTCTTCAAGATTCGTGTTTATGCGCACAGCAGAAAGTCTGCGTGAGAAAACAGCTTTTCCCCCCCTCGCCCTCGTTCCGGCGTCCTCCTTTTGTTTTTGATGCTGCTTTGCCAGCCGTTCTTCCCTAAACCTTTAATCTTTAAGAAAGGTGTACTAACAAAGGGGTGATTGTGCATAGTTTGTCCTGTCAACCAAACAGCGAAGCTGCACCTGTTGAAACCGCCTGCCCGTAGGATGCAGAATTATCTTATTTCATAGTGTTTCGTTTGTAGGGAGTTTCTCGAGTCCTAGACAAAAACAAAAGTGCGACGCGCTCAAGTACCTCGGATCTGAGGACTTCAGACAAATTCTTCGCCTTCGCACAACCAAAAAGTAAAAGTATAATACAAAACTACGCAGCTCTTTCACCTCGGAAAGACCCAGAAAGGTCTTTTTCACACACACACGCACACAATAAACACTTTTCTTGCCTCGCTCCCCTCCACCACGGTTCTCTCTCACCCCTTCTTGCTTCTCCCTCTGCTCCCCCACCCGTTGTCGTCCCGCAGCTGACGCTTTCAACTTCAATATGCTTTGTTTCTCCTTCTTTCATTCACTGGTACTTGAAGCCGCGCCAGCTTTTTGAGCGGACAGCCGACAGACGTTACCGTACGAAAGCAGTGTGTGCTGCCCTCAGCATTCAGACGCAGCACCTTGCACCTTGTGCAAAGAGCGCATCTACGGACACGCGCAAACCTTACGTTGCCGCTTGAGTCACCGCATTTTCAATCAGGCTGTGACCGATGTATCGAGCTATTTTGCCATGCGGAAGTCGTTGTCGCGCTACAGTAGCACGAATTTACCCGTTTCAGGTTGTCGAAAACGAAAAAGCCACCTTTTGATTCTGAAGTTGGAGGGTTGCATCACCCCAACCTTTATTCTGACACAACTTTCAACGCAGATCAACGCGGTTCGCACACACCCATGTGCAAAAACAGTAAAAAAACGTCATCAAAAAACCTGCGCAACGAAAAACTGGACGGCCGCAGTATCTTATATTGAAAAGGCGAAGATCGCAGTGTGCAGGCTCAATCAATACTGATTCCCTGCGGAAGATGTCGGAGGTCACCACCGGAAAGGATAAGGAAATCGAGGTGCACATAGCACCGATGATTGATGTGTCGAACCGGTACTTCCGCATGTTCCACCGGTTGTTGTCTAAACGGGCCATCGTCTGGACGGAGATGATAAAAGACGACGCGCTTTTGTACAACGCAGCCGACAAACGAAAGTTGGAGTGGCTCCTGGGCAAGGACGATGAAGAATCTCCCGTCGTATTCCAGCTCGGCGGCAATGAGCCTGAGAAGCTGGCTGCAGCCGCGGAAATGGTCGAACAAGCTGGGTACAGTGAGGTCAACCTGAATGTAGGTTGTCCTAGCAATCGGGTTGCAGGCAAAGGCGAGTTCGGTGCCTGTCTAATGTTGAAGCCGGAGCTAGTGAGAGACTGCGTGCACGCGATGCAGAGAAGAGTTCAGATCCCTGTTTCCGTTAAAACACGGCTAGGCGTTGACTCTCACGATACGCCAGCGTTTACACAAAAATTTGTCAACGTCGTCAGCACGTCTGGGTGCCGGCGCTTCTACATGCACGCTCGCAAAGCACTGCTCGCGGGTCTGTCTCCGGCGCAAAACCGCACGATTCCTCCATTAGATTACGACAGAGTGAAGTGGCTGTGCTCCGAGCGCCCAGACCTGCTCTTTGTTTTGAACGGCGGGCTCACGACCCTTGGCGAAGGCATTGCAGAGCTGCAGCACTCGCCGTCGAATTTGGTTGGTGTCATGTACGGCCGTGCTGCGCTGAACACGCCTGCCATCTTTTCTGAGGTGGATGACAGATTCTTCGGCGACGAGGCGCGCGAAGTCCTGAACCGGCGGCAGCTTCTCGACGCGTATTGTCATTACCTCGATCGCATCGTCCGACTCCCGTGTATTCCGAAGTCGGACCCAAAGCTGCTGATGCAGCAGCAGGTGTGTAGCATTTGCGAACGCAAGAAAGGCACGTCCGATGAGCGATCACTCGGGCGCATGAAGTCAGCTCTTGGTGCGTCCCCAGTCCTGCTTTACCAGAATTGGCCCACTTGATAATTGTGTAATTTTGCGTGCAGTGGCAAGTGTAATTTTGTGTAGCTGATTGTGCAATCTGCGTAAACACCCCCTGCTGGCGTATCCTCTTGTCTGGTTCTATAGAAAAGCCTCCAGGCAAAAACCCGTTTTTAAATATCTTCTTAGATGTTGCGTGGGTCTTGCCCAGGATCCCGCCCCAATCCGAAAGCATCCGGCCAAATACACTGACACCCACGTTGGCCAGCCACGTTGTACTTGATTTGACCTTATTCGCAAACGAAGCAGGGCGCGCCGGTGTGTATCGAGGGCTGCGATGACGCAACAATGCCGGGCGGCGGGATGACGCTACCCGGGACGCGTTTGAACGCAATGAAGCCTGCTGTCAACTTGTTCACCGGCTTCCCCGGCAGCCGTCTGGTAGCGACACACGTCGAACGGCATGTGAGATCCCCAACTGACAGACATAGGGGCCCCGCAGATATTCTCAGGGATGCTGTCTGCGCTGTTGAAGCAAAGTTCTCACAGGTGCTGGACCACCCTTTGCAGTTCCCGCCGACAACTTACGAACTGAAACAGTTTGCGAAACAGGAGTTCGCACACTCGGATGCACACGATGCAGAGAACATCCCAGCGACATGAGAGCGTGGTAGTAATGTGGCCTCGGTTGTCACTCATTCTGTGAGAAATCAGACGGTACCACGATAGTCGACAAGAATCATTTGACACAAGGTTTTTGCCAGGGACCACGAAACCGTCACAGCAGCATTTGAGATTATTTTGTGGCACACAACGACGACAGCCTGCGATTACGAAGACAAGCACGGCCCTCAGCTGCTTGGATGTGCACGGAAGGCAATTCAGAGCACCTTTTGCAACCATCTCTAGTAACACTTACGCGCCTAGCGTAGCCAAACTAGCATGTTGTGGTGCTCATTGGTTTACCACTGACTTCCCAGAGTCCCGCAAGAGACCAGACGCAGGAAACTGGTCATTCCTGGGTTCCCGTGCCCACCCTCTCCCACTGCACGATGTCCTGGTCCAGTCATTTACGAACAGAGTACAAGTTTTCCTGTCTTCATGAGGGGAATTTTGTCGGGACTTGACGTCTTCCTTTGCAACAATGAAGAGACAACCTGCGTTGCCAGATCCACACATCAGTGAACAGTCTCGCCTACCCACGCACGAGTTCTAGTTGTAGGACATGTACACTCCTCATCCGTCTGACAAGTATGTGCAGTTGCTGTTGCCAAGTAGCAGCCGCATTTTTGACTCTGCCGCGCATCTTCTTGCGCATCAAACCTACATTCCTCTCCCTCGCACCATGAGCATCGCTCTCGTTTCTAGCCCGCTGGCGCGCAATTTCAGTCCCTTTCCTCTGCAGGAGCTCGCAAACCAATGGATTATCCGATAGCAACATTTTGCGGCGGTATAAACGTAGTCGCCCGTGTTGTGCGTCGATCTATTCCTAGTCGCTGAAGCTGAAGAAGAAACGACGCTGATGCAGCAGGCACTCATTTCCGTATCGACCCGGGCAGCTACTACTACTCGACCACCTTCAGAACGAAGGTATCTTTAGTCAATCCGTCGTATACCGTCTGGCTCCTAATGTATGTAGTTTTTAATTTATAAATATTGGGAATTTGAAAGAAAGTAGTAAACGATTTATAAATTAAAAATTACATAAAACAACGGCCGGCGGCACCGACCCTCCACACACAAGGCTCAGCATCCACCCCAAAGCGCACGGTACACGTTTCACACACCACCAAACCACCGCGCCCAGGGCCCAAGCTAGTGGCATCTTCAAGGGCTCCCTCATACGAATCCGCCAGACCAACCATTGGCAGGATCTCCGTGTCGAAATCCAGCGGAACGTTTAAACGATGCTGGAGCGCGGGCACAGCCCAAGAGTCCTCTACCCACCCTGGCACGCCTGGCTAACCGAAGAGTTCCAGCGTCTTCCGCGCCTACACGACCAGCTCAAACCTTTCCTCGGCTATTCCATAGCGCGCTACAGAAGCGGCAAGCCGCGCATTCTCGAACCCCCCCCCCCTCCCAGTCCACCCATGTCTTCAGTCCAGTGCAAAGAGCCGCCAACCTTGTCGCTACCGCCGCCCTTGCGGCAGCAATCGCAGCCGACGCAGCCAGTACCAAGTGGAAGACCTCCCGTTTTACTACGACAAATCCTTGCTACCTCCAAGCAGCCTTAAATCTGATCTCCTAGCTCAACAGGTCGCCGCGTATCACAATTGCACCACCCACGTTAAGGGCGATTGTACCTCAGCCGTTTTCAACTGGACACGCAACGTCCGCACACCCGATACACTTCTGCGCGTCTTCGCGAGTATCAGTGGACCCTTCGGCGACGGACAGCAATGCGACTTAGGAGAAGCCCTTCGAGCCATCACCACCGCGCTGCTAGAGGAAAATCTAGCGCACAGACTTTGCCCCGGCCAGCGGCAGGACTACATAGAAGGCCTCACACACGAAACCACCACAACCACGCGTTGCGATCACTGCGGACTCAGCCGTTCAAAATTTGCGCAGCAAGACGTCACCATCCTGTCGATCAAAGCCAACACCGTGCAGGGATGCTCACAGTTTCACTGAGGGAGTTGATGCACCACGAAAAGTCGATTAGAGAACTTCACACAGCCTTCAGGGTGTGGTTGGTTCAAAGAAAAATTCAAGTTTTAACACTGCGCATGAACACTGCGCATGGTCCGTACCCGACGACTACAAATGTGACGGCTGCAAGCGTTACGACACCAATAAGACCAAAACCACCAAGTTGGATGGGGTGGGTATATCCTTCGCTTGGAGTATGTCGAACTCGTGTACAGCTGCTGAAGGCTCTGAAGAGTCGCTGGTTGCAGTGTTGCGGGTACGTGCCGAATCAGGCGTGTTGGCAGACTCGTCGTCGCCGCGTAGTCTACCGAGTAGGCTTTGGGTACTATCAGCTCCGAGTGGTGCAGGAGAATCGAGGCTATCCTGCTTCACTATGAACTCGTTGATGTCGGTTGTGCTTCCTCTTGCGCGAGGTTGTCGACTGGTTGGTATACGAGGAGGAACGTTTCGTCGTTGGCGTAAGTAGGTCTTGGGGAGAAACTTGTGTAGAGCCCGTCCAGAAGCGTCCATTAAGTCCTAGCGTTGATTAAAAGCTGCTGACTCGTTGTAGGCATGTATCATGTAATATATAGTGCGTTGCTCAGGGTAGTCGAAGGCCTGACAATCACACTATTGCAACAAATTTACAATGTAATGGCCGGCGTTGTTGTCACCGGTGTGGGCAGCGATGGCTTTCAGCTTGAGCTGGGCCTTCAAGTCCGGCAGGGTTATGATGTAGTCAGCGGCTACCGGTCTTTTGTTGGTGGTACCGTGCTTGCGAGCCCTTTGAACCGCGGGGAAACCACAGTTTGTTAGTTTGCGGCACCACGAACATTGGTGCAAAAAGCACCGAAGAATGGCTGCCCGAAAGCAACCATTCCACACGACAGGGACGAAGGAACCTTCCCTAATCAATTGTAGAAACGGCTTACTTTGATAGCCTTCCTACCATGACGACATGCAATTTGGCAGATGCAGATACAGGTTACGCATACATACGGTACGATGCCAAAAGGAGGGGGGGGGGGGGGGGGTTTGGGAAGATGTTTTCTGGTATAGTCAGATACTGGGCATGTGGGGTATAGGACCCATACCCCCCCAGAAACCATGTTTTCGGGCCGATTTTGGGGTCCAATGCCCTCGGAGAACCTTTTTCTGAGCGCAAAACTCAGTTGTTGTGGACTTTGAGGCCCCAGGTAGGGTTACGACTGTACAATGGCTACGGCGGCAGCACCCACCCAGAACAGGAACTTAACTCTGTTCTCAGAATGCGTGACTCGTAAATGCGTTTCGTTCGAAGAATTGGCTCAAAAATTTGCAAGGCAAGACGCACACGAAGTACGATAGGTCACAGGGCTCCATGCGGAGACACTTTAGAGCGACGAGAGCCTTTCTGATGAAAGCTGCAGGAGTTGACCCGATTGCGCCCGGGGTCTCTGTACAGAGGGCGACCGACAAAGGTGACCCATGAGGCAGCAGGCATTCGACGATCTCGTGGAGGCAACCACCGACGTCGTGGGTCACGGAAAAGCTGTCGTGCACAAGACGTTCGTCGCACAAATCCTTCTAGCACAGGCTGGTGGACGAAGAAGGCCAACTAACGGCAAAGGTGTCGTACACCACGTACCGCCAGCTACGTGGTGCCCGGTTCGAACACCTGGCCGGACGTGTGCGACACCTGCAGAAGGGAACACGATTAACCATCGCCTTCGTGAGGTTACCAGCAGCAAACTCACTTCTTTCGATCCGACAAGCCGATTTCTGCCAATAAAAGTTGCCAATACTGCCAGAAGAACCTGGGGTCAGCTTTTTTAACAACCAGGGGCCTCGCCTCCTTGATGATTGATTTGCGTTGGACGACAGGTGACTCGATCCAACTTGGGGAACTGTTTTAGCTGGTGTACAGTGGGTTTCACACTGGATTTGCGGGTGTCACACTGGATTCCGCACTGGATTTTTGGGTGTCAGTGGATTTCACGCTGGATTTGCGGGTGTGGCACACTGGATCTAGCAGGTGTGCCCACGCCCGACACTTTGGCCGCACAGTTAACACCCCCACACGATGCTGGAGTGCACCGTGCGGGGCCTCGAAACCCACAGAAACAGAGTTTTGCGCTCAGAAAAAGGCTCTCCGAGGGCATTTGGCCCCAAAACCGGCCCGAAAAAATGGTTTCTGGGGGGATATGGGTCCCATACCCCACATGCCCAGTATCTTACTATGCCATAAAACATCTGCCCAAACCCCCCCCCCCTTTTGGCATCGTACCATATTACTCACTATCAC